>CAXITT010000241.1:209127-264275 GCA_964033795.1 Lymnaea stagnalis
CCATGCAACTTTTAAGTGTTACCCTGCAGTGTTTTATTCGTTACCAGGCACAAATTTCATGTCATCTACCCACTCAACCTCGGTCCATCCAACATTACCAAGCAAAACTTTACGAGGGGCATCTACCATATCATATACCACATTAGTGTTTTGTCTTCTCTGACCACATACATCTGTTTTCGTCTCATCTAACAGCTCGTCCTACCTCCATCTTTTTTCTGATCATCTCAACTCTTTCAACATCGTTCATGCTACCACAGGCAAGTCCACATTCAAACATTATTATGTTCAACATCTTTCAAACATACAACTCCTAACTTACATCTTACAACTAAAAACTTGCCAAACAATCTCCAAAACTCACATTTCACAATTCACAACTCGCATGGCAAAACTCACACTTCACAAATTACAACTAACATCTAAAAATGATAAAAATATTTCGTAGAAGGAGGAGGTCTTTTTCTTTAGGCTTAGTAGGAAGAAGAAAGCTTCAGAAGACAGCAGGTTGGGGGTTGAGCGGTCGAGGAGTCCTTTTTCTTGAGGAGGAGTAGGAAGAAGAAAGCTTCAGAAGACAGCAGTTGGGGGTTGAGAGAAGACTAAACTCAGCTTCGTTAGGCTCTAATGAGTAGGAGGAAAGGATAAGACCAAAAAAGATTAGGGATAGAGGATTATTTCAGAGAAGGATGATGAAGAATAAATACTTAGATCAAAGAAGGGTGTAGATGAGAGGAGATTAAACTCAGTTTCCTTAGAATCCAAGGGTGAGGAGGAGGAGGAAATAACGGAGGTTAAGCGAAGAGAAAATTTTCGGAGGAGGGGGAGAAAGAAATGTTCAGAGCAAAGTAGGTTGGTTGTGAGAGGACAATAAATTCAGTTTCGTCAGTATCCGAGAAGGAGGAGGAGGAGGAAATATTTTTATCATTTTTAGATGTTAGTTGTAATTTGTGAAGTGTGAGTTTTGCCATGCGAGTTGTGAATTGTGAAATGTGAGTTTTGGAGATTGTTTGGCAAGTTTTTAGTTGTAAGATGTAAGTTAGGAGTTGTATGTTTGAAAGATGTTGAACATAATAATGTTTGAATGTGGACTTGCCTGTGGTAGCATGAACGATGTTGAAAGAGTTGAGATGATCAGAAAAAAGATGGAGGTAGGACGAGCTGTTAGATGAGACGAAAACAGATGTATGTGGTCAGAGAAGACAAAACACTAATGTGGTATATGATATGGTAGATGCCCCTCGTAAAGTTTTGCTTGGTAATGTTGGATGGACCGAGGTTGAGTGGGTAGATGACATGAAATTTGTGCCTGGTAACGAATAAAACACTGCAGGGTAACACTTAAAAGTTGCATGGTAACACTTAAAACACTGCATGGTAACGATTAAAATACTGCCTGGTAACACTTAAAACACTGCATGGTAACGATTAAAATACTGCATGTTAACAATTAAAACACTGCATGGTAACAATTAAAACACTGCTTGGTAGCACTTAAAACACTGCATGGTAACGATTAAAATACTGCATGTTAACAATTAAAACACTGCATGGTAACAATTAAAACACGGCTTGGTAGCACTTAAAACACTGCATGGTAACGATTAAAATACTGCATGTTAACAATTAAAACACTGCATGGTAACAATTAAAACACTGCTTGGTAGCACTTAAAACACTGCATGGTAACGATTAAAATACTGCATGTTAACAATTAAAACACTGCATGGTAACAATTAAAACACGGCTTGGTAGCACTTAAAACACTGCATGGTAACGATTAAAATACTGCATGTTAACAATTAAAACACTGCATGGTAACAATTAAAACACTGCTTGGTAGCACTTAAAACACTGCATGGTAACGATTAAAATACTGCATGTTAACAATTAAAACACTGCATGGTAACAATTAAAACACGGCTTGGTAGCACTTAAAACACTGCATGGTAACGATTAAAATACTGCATGTTAACAATTAAAACACTGCATGGTAACAATTAAAACACTGCTTGGTAGCACTTAAAACACTGCATGGTAACGATTAAAATACTGCATGTTAACAATTAAAACACTGCATGGTAACAATTAAAACACGGCTTGGTAGCACTTAAAACACGGCATGGTAACACTTAAAAGTTGCATGGTAACTATTAAAACACTGCGTGGTAACAGTTAAAAGTTGCATTTGAGAACTTTAAAAACTGCATTGTCAAAATTAAAAGTTGCACTTGAGAACTTTAAAACTGGATTTGAGAAAATTAAAAACTGTCTTTGAAAAAAAATCCAGATGTATCCGCCGTTGGTAAGTTTGATAGAAAGTTAGTTGAGAAACAAGACAAAACACAAACGGTGTGTTATGATGTGGTAGCTGAGCATGCTGTAAAGTTTGAAGGGAGGCACATTTGTTAGTTGTGACGGGGACACCGAACCTAGTAACGGGGTGTTATAATGTGGTAGATGGGTCTGTTGTAAAGTTTGCAAAGGGTGGAAAATTTTTAGATGTGGTGGGGACAAAAAATTTAAGCGTCGACGTGAGACGAACAATAGTGTTAAGTTTTTTAATGTTATGGTAGCTGGTCCTCGTAAAGTTGGGTCGGGAAAGGGAGGGTACTTTGTTGCTCGGTGGGTTGGAAAAAGATTAGAGTCGAGCTGAGGGGGAGAGATGGGAAGGTACATCGGTACCAAGTGTTTATCAAGTGGGGTGGGGCGGTATTAGCCTCGCCCGAAGGGTCATTACCCGGTCATTGACCACGCTTGCGCTGGCTCGCGCAATCATTGTTGTAGTGTGTATATAATCTACCCCAAACTTCTAGCCTTTTCATTCCTGGTGGCCTGACAATACTCTTGTACAGACGAGGCGATCACTGTTCATGCGATGTTAGTTGTGATTTGAACGTTTGGTAGCGTAACCTTCGTGGCGATTGCACTTGTGAAAATCCCGATGTCCCACGCTGTTGGAAAGTTAAAGAGACTTGTGTTTGCGATACGAACCCTTTGTGAACTAGACTAAAGAGAAAATAATCGAGTTGCAGGATAGATGAGAGACCCGTTTAACATTTAACCCTCTTCCTTGATTGAGTACCTCTGGCTTTATTTTGATCAGGGTCAGCGCAAACTACACGTGGTGTTGTGGGAGAGTAACAAGTATGAACCACACAGATAAAACAATCCTACTTAAAAATTGGACATTTCTAGTGGATAACTTAACTCCCCGTTACATTCTCAGTGGTCTGGTACAACGGGGCATTTTTACCCCCGCTGAGCAGGCGGATATTTTGAGTCACTGGGATGATACAACTCAGTCTGAGTTATTCTTGCTGACAATGTTAACCTCGGGATTGGATCAATCGTTTCAACACTTTCTTGATGTCTTAGAAACGGATTTTGCCTTTATCCGTGACAAGTTGACCGCTCCTGTGGAGGAAATGGGTCATGATTTAAAATGTCTAACAATCTAAATTTAAACTTTAAAGTGGCTTTTTTCTTATAGCCGTTTTCGTTTTTTACTTAATTTTTTGTGTTCCAAGTGTGGAAAAGTGATACATAACACTATAAGTCGATATTGCAAGCGTGATGGAAGCTAGTCCCCAGACATTCTCCAACTCACCGTTGGATCAAATTTGTCGTGAGGCAGAGTCTATGGCAGAAGATTTACTTATTACTTTTGATCAAGTGAATCCTAAAAAGCCTCCCAATAAATATTGTCGCACCTTACGGCGTACTGTGAAAGAGCTGTCAGATCGGCATGATTTAGTTTTTACCGGGTTGGTCAACAGACTAAAACCAGATGAAACAAATGCATTTCCAACTTTTGTTATTGTTGCGGATGAAATCTTTGCTGATGGACAAGTAAACTGGGGAAGGATTGTTGCTGTTTATGCCTTTGCTGCACGAGTTGTCAAGTATTACATTGACCATAATAAAAATGAACAATCTGATAACATAAATGAATCCTATTCTTCGAGGTCCATACCTTACCAAAAGAAGTTTGCCTTATTTGTTGGAAAATATGTTGCTAACAAACTTGGAAAATGGATTCTCGACAATGGAGGATGGGTAATTATTTTATTTTTTATAGTTTTAAGTAGACCTAAAGACTATCGTATAGTTAATAAAAAAAATTAGTTTAGATGCCCTAGGCAAGGCTTTCCGTCTGGAAATTATACGTTATCGTTGGACACAAAGAGAAAAAACATATGTCTTACTATAACTATATGTATTATTCTTAATTTTCAGGATGGATTCGTTGAGTTTTTTCCAGCTCAATCGGAACTGGCTGAAAAGATATGGAAATGTGCTTTATTTACTGCTATTGGCTTTGTCGGATTTGGCGCCCTATCCGCTGTATCAAGATAACGCCAACACCTGGACAAACGAACGCTTGTAAAAACACAAGGGTCGTCTTTACCTCTTAAAAAAAAATGTCAATAACCTATTAAAATGTATGACTTAAAATAACTATGTTTGTTTCGGACAATTAAAAAAAAAAAAAACGATTAAAATGTATGACTCCTGTTATTTTCTATCTGTTGTTGATGTATATACTTTACTAATAAACATTACAATTTTTAAAATTTTTAGAACCCTTGTCACTAAAAGTCCTTTACCCACGTATCGCTTACAATCCCCCGCCCCTATGGTCACTTGTAATGGTTGTGTCTACCCTCAGACCATCGAAAAAATTTCATCTAAACAAAGGGGTCTAAATCTTTCTAATACACTACCTGTTAATACCCAGATTCCTGCTATAGTAACACCCCTCATTCCCCCAGTCCAATAGATGAGATCCCTTGTACTAAAACACCTGTTAGATTTGCCTTACGTCCAGGTGTCTACCCATAGTCGACCAGTTCATGCATGGTGGGAAATGACATGGGAAACAGGGTTAATCCGTACATTTCTTACGTTTTATTCTCAGTGGAATGCCTAGTGTTTGTTATGAAGTCTGTCGGAATATCTGATAGAACCAAGAGGGAGCCCTGTCCGTATAAAATACACAACCCTACTTTTAAAATTTCTTGTAGCTAGCTCCCTGGGCGCCATTGTTGTTTATGGTCTACCCAGAGCGCCCCGCCACTCACAGAAACACATCAGCCCTTTTGTTAACAAGCGTAGCGGGGAAATGTGAACAATGGCCGAGCTGTGACCTTTGGTTACAATGCGCAGTGTAGCGTGACTTGTGAGCGCAGGTGTGGTGATGGTATGTCTTGTAAGTCATTGATAATTAAAAAATATAACCCCCTAGACTAAAAATGTAAACAACACACTACAATAACTCTAATTAGGACCCTACGCGGTCCTCAAAATTGACAAGAAGAAACTTAAAACATCTGTCATGCGTACAAAACATAATCCACTAAGCCTAAAAATTTAAACAACACACTACAATTACGATAACTATGAGCCAACTCGGTCCGCAACCTTGCCAAGAAGAAGCTTAAAACCACCTGTCCTGCCTACCAAACCATATACAATAGACAAGAAAACTAATTCAAATACAAGAAAATATGCAAACAAAACACTTTGAGAACCCGCTGAAAATGAGCAATATTTGATTACTCATCAATAAAATGCAATAAACTTATCCTGTTACAACCGCATTATTCAATAACAAGAAGAAAACGACCCTACTTGGTCCTCAAGATTGACAAGAAGACGCTAAAAACCACCTGTCCGACCTACCAAATCATATACAATAGACATGAAAACTAATTAAAATACAAGAAAATATACTATCAAAACACTTTGAGAACCTACTGAAAATGCGAAATATTTGCTTGCTCATCAATAAAATTCAATAAAGTTATCCTGTTACAACCGCATTATTCCATTACGAGTAGAAAACTCGTTATGATTCACACCTAATGAGAACCACTTATTAGAAAATCAACCCCGACATACTTTGAGACCCACTCGATAAGATTCTCCTTATGTCTTATAATAGCGCTTTTGAAAATTCGTTAAAAATATTACAAAGAGACTGAAAACCCGTTCAAAATAAAGACCTCCCCACCCCCATATCCCCTGAATAACGCTGGTATGCGCGTACATTCCATGACCCCTACCTCCTCCCCGCATACCTATCGTTGGCCCGATTCATTTTTCCACGCCCTGCCCGCCCCCTCACTGGTTACGACTCGTCCAGGTGACGACGTGTTCCATGGTATGTTTCGCGCTTCGCGTCCTATGGTCGGTTACTCACCCACGTGTAGACCGGATCCTTGGTTTGTAAAGCCTATGGAAAAAATATATCTCAATGGTTCTCGTATTATTAAGAACACCAATTAAAAATATAACCCCCTAGACTACTCGGTCCTCAAACTTACCAAGAAGAAGCTAAAAAATCACCTGTCCTGCCTACCAAACCATATACACTAGACAAGAAAACTATTAAAAATATAAGAAAATATACAACCAAAACCCTTTGAGAACCCCTTGACAATGAGAAATATTTGATTACTCATCAATAAAATTCAATAAAGTTATCCTGCTACAACAGAATTATTCCATAACGAGAAGAAAACTCGTTATGATTCACAACTAATGAGAACCACGTATTAGAAAATCGACCCCGACATCGTGATAACCACTTAAAATGTACAAGAAAACTAATTAAAAATATAAGAAAACCTACTAAAATGCAACAAAAAATGATTCACACCTAATGAGAACCACTTATTAGAAAATCAACCCCGACATCGTGATAACCACTTTAAATATACAAGAAAACTAATTAAAAATATTTAAAAAAACTATTAAAATGCAACAAAAAATGACCCCCATACATTGAGAATCACTTAAAATAACAAAAAATGACCCCAACACTTTGAGAATACCTTAAAATAGACAAGAAAACTAATTAAAATACAAGAAAAATTATACCCAAAACACTATGAGAACCCCTCATTAGCGAAAATGAGAACCACTCAATAGAAATTTGAGAACCACTCATAATAAAATTACGCAATAAAATTGTGATTCTGTTGAATCAATCATGATTCTGTTGAATCATGCACTTGTCATAAAATATAATAAAAGTAATATAAAAAGCCCTCTTTTGTTATCTCTTTGATGTTGTATTTGATGTCGTCATTAATCAAATATACCATTGTACAACTCTAATTACAAATCAATAATTAACTCAATATAATTACACAATACAACTATAATTACACTCGGATAACAAAGGGAGGGTACAATTATAAGACCATTACAAAGTAATTATCGGGTTATGCCCCCTTGGCGGGTCTGGCGGGCTCACCCGCCCTTCACCCGCCATTTTGCGCCCTGAAATGACCCTACTACACTACTAGGGAAACCGTTTTGATAATGATGAAATCTTTTTGTACATATTTATCAATTTTTAACAAAACTTTTTCAAAACTCATTTTAATACTGACATAACGTTTCAATAAATTCTACGACTATATTTTGTGTGTTTGAGTTGTCCCCCAGTGGCTTCAACACGGGATTTAGGGCGTGTTCTCCACTGACCACTCATTATCAAAAGGGTTGTCATTTGTCCTGGGATGATGTCCTAATATTTGTAAATATTAGTTTTTAAAGGCATCAAGCATATTAGAGCAGAAACTGGAAGTGTTCCAGGCAAAGTGCTTGCTAAGGATTCAAATACTTCTCTTTCAAAAGACAAAATCCAATGAAGATCTGTGACACCGATTGAGAGATGGTTTTTTAGAACGCCACCAAAGCTCATTTTATGGAGAGAACTAGTATGGACAACCAGACCACGGAGACAGCTCGCACAGGTGGGGGCTGTCTTTGGTATGGACAACCAGACCATGGAAACAGCTCGCACCGAAGGGGCTGTCTTTTGCCTGTTTCAAGAACTTAACGGTGCTTGAAGATTGAGAATATAATTTTAAAAGTCATTTAGTTGGGCGGTACCTAAACTTATTGTGACCCATAAATATGCTCCACAGTGTATCATCCACTGTTTACACCCATTATTTCTACTGCCTCATGCAAGAATTCTCATGAAGCTTAGTAGAAATCCATGAATGGATGTGTCATTGTCCTACATAATAAAATTATGGCTTAGTCACTCACTAATCTGCGTCCAGGAATGGTCATCTGTGTGAATCACATCGACGAATGTGGCGTCTGTGGGATCCAACCTCACTCTTGGATCGGTGTTCTCAAATATGGTCCAGCTGGGTCCAGACCTGTGAAAGAATTCTACCATAAAAATCTATGTCTTATATGATTAACATAAAAAAAGAAATGATTACTTTGTATCCTCTATATTATACCAATCGAACAATATGAGTACTTTCATTTTACAGTTTAATAAATTTTTATAATAAGTTCAACTGGTGGTCATATGGCAACCCTGAGAAAGCTGCTCCTAGACAACCGCTTCGTTCCAGCTACTTCACAAACTAGTTGCGTAGTAAAAACGCACTATAGAAACCATCTTAGAGGGCGTTCAACGCTTGCCCGGGATGATTGAGGGAAGATAATTGGACGTAATTTACCATTCCGACTCCCCGGGAGAGTCAGCTAAGAACGCTTTAAACGCAGTGTTTTCAGTCGACCTGAGTCCCCAGGCGGGTAAAGCCTCGAACCGTAAATCCGAATGAGCGGTTGTTTGTTGGGGTGGTCCAGGTCCGGGGAAGTCCCTGGCGTGCCGCCGCTCGGAAGGCGGCATTAAGAGCTCACGCTAGACGGCCCACTGGACGCCATTTCCCAAAGAACATATTAAGCCTTATGGCAGGAAAATTACCCCCCCCCCCCAAGGGCATTGATTTTTATATTAAGACATGATTTTATCGGTACTCTCCACTGCCTAAAATAGTTAATAAACTCATTGATTTTAATCATTCTATTTTGTAAAACATAATTTTATTGCATTTCATGAAAGTTAATACAAGTCAAAATTAAGCCATAAACATATTATGGAGGATAAAATTAAAAAGAAACTCGCCTCCCTCCCCATAAGCAGCGACGAGGCCATGACATGCAGTGCAGGCTCATATCAGCAAGAAGCCACTATGGAAACGGCTCGTTCCTGCCACAGAAGTTCATGGACTGGAACAAGCTTTCAAAAGGAACGGTTGAGGCGGAAACACTTGAAACATTTGCGTCTGTTGCCTCAAGCCTTCGAACCCTCAGTGCATGATACCGTCACTGGGTAACCCTAATCAGTGTAGCATCCTCTTCAACACCAGGCATAGAAACATTGCAAATCCCCTCCACATGCATAGGAGCCAGAATGATCAATAAATTCATCGAGGGCACTTAATATATAGAAGAAGAAGAAATAAACCGAGCATGTCACCCCCTCACCAATTAAGTGCCAATCTACCCCCCCCCCTTTTTTCAAACCTTCTCCTACGCCAGTCGCTGAGCTTAGTTAAACGAATTCCACTCATAAATTTTTGTGTGGATCCTTCGCTTTCTGTTTCCCATTAGTTTCCTTGATTGTTTAAACAAAAAGCCAAATTCACCTGTGATTCTGCCAAGACCAGGCGTCCTTTCCCCAGCGTAGCCAGCGATGTGTGCACCAAGGCTGTGTCCAATGACGTGGAAATCTCCAGCAGTGGTCTCTGGAAAATTTTCCTTGTGAATCAAAAATGCGAATTGGGTAACATCTTGTATGTATTTATTCTTTGTAACTCTTGTAATGGAATTTAGCTGTCTGTTTTAAGTAGCTTTCCTCTATAACATAATCCACTATAACATAATGAAAACGTTATAAGATAAAGGAGGCAAATCAGCCATATTAGATATTATATAATATTAGAACATGCATTGTTATCAGGTAGTGAGTGGGGAGATGTACTGACCTCAGGTAGTTGGGACATTATCTAGATAGAAAAACTAAAACGTCATTCACAAAATGCCCATAACAATTCCATTGTAAGAAGATCTAATCCTGTGTGTTTCATAACTATGCAGTTTGTTGGTTTCTAAGTGTTCAAAAGATGTGTAGTTATTCCATTGAAATTAAGCAGCGTGACTACTCAAGCATCTCCACCCCCCAATCCCACCCCCACCACCCCACATGCAGACACAAAACACACAGACGCACAAACTTACCATGAGTTTCTGAATGAGGTACGCAATCTGTGCTCCTACAACCCGTGTGTTGGCTGTGGCCTGTGTGTAGGGCGAGCCGTTACCCGTGTGCCAATCTACAATGACTACGTTGTAATCTGCTTTTTTCAACAGCTCGTCCTTCATGTCCTGCCAGTACAGGTACGAAAACAACAACCGTTTCACTCATTTAATAACCGTTTAATGTATAATAACGATGAGCTGAAAGTAGTTTATTAATCAATACAGTAATACTTAAATAAGAAGAGTAAAATCGGTGCACATGCACATAACTTAACTGTTTTAAACGAGTTTTAAAGTATTAATGAACAATTATTATATTATATGTAATAATGCCCTTAAAAGGCCAATAAAACTGTTTAAGATATTTCGATAATTTAACATAAAATTTGTAAAAATAACAATAAATTTGTTGGTTCTACCGAACTGCTTCGAACCGGCTGAATGCCACCACCAATTGTGAATAGTAAATATGAATAACTTTTAAATATATTGTTACCTTAATAACGCTGAACATTTAGTAAAAAAAAAAACTATTTAAAAAAAAAACTTTTTTTAACACATGAAATGGAAATCAAATTAACTCGCTTTATCAATATTTATGAATAAAGAAAACTACCTAAAAGTAAAACTTTGTCGTTAGGAATTTAGTGATGTGATTGTTCAAATCTTACTCTTAACCAAAGGGTTGTAGCCGGGTCCTGGATGAAGCCATGCACAATGAACTTTGTGAGGCGAGGCTTGTAGCCGGTCCATGTGTCGGCCACAGTGGTCGTTTTTAAAGCCTCGAGATCTTGACCAACGTCCGAATTATTCCGTGAGAAAAGTGCGAAAATGGTGCTACAAACAAATGTTTAAACACTTAGTGGGGAACATTGAAGTTGATAGTCAGACAGTATGCAGCACACAACCTGAACAACATATTTGATCGCCAGAGATTGTGCACAATGCAAACTAAACAACAGATTTGATCGTCAGAGAGTGTGCACCACACAGCCTAAACAACAGATTTGATCGTCAGAGAGTACGCACCTCACAAACTAAACAACAGATTTGATCGTCAGAGAGTATGTACAACAACCAATAGCATTAGACTAAATAAAGCTGTCAGAGTTGCCCGTTCGTAGATTTACGGAAAGTCCCTAAAATTATTCACCTTAATCTCAGTAAGAAATGTAGAATGACGTAAAGAAATAGAAATGGTTCTTAAGGCTTTTGAATTGATGCGAACCTAAAATGGCGTTTATAGAGTTTTTAAAGTCATTTATGTTGTTGTTGTTGTTGCTTAACGCTAAAATTCGTTATATTCTCATAAACGGAGAAGTTCAATAGTGTTTAGAGTGACATACAGAGAACAAATGTTATAAACAGGGTCTTCAAATCATTATACATAGAATTATTCAAGTGATATATAGTCAGGAGGCATGGGTAGTTTAATTCTATTTAGCCCAATAGTTTTAGCACATTTTTTATCATATCGTTTGCAGTAAAGAATATTCTTTCAGAAAAAAATGTGTATTAAGATTTTAAATATTCGACACTAAATTTGAATTTATTAGGTCAGGAACCGAGATATGTGGACACCGGCTCTTGGTGTGGAGTGGACATCGGCTCTTGGTGTGTATATCTGCTCTTGCAGTGGACATCGGCTCAGCATTTGTGCGGACATCGGCTCTTGGTGTGGACATTAGCTCTAGATGTGGACATCGGCTCTTGGTGTGGACATCGGATCTTGGTGTGGACATCGGCTCTTGGTGTGGGCATCGGCACTTTATGTGGACACCGGCTCTTGATGTGGACACCGGCTCTTGATGTGGACCTCGCCTCTTCGTATAGAAATCGGCTATTGGTGTGTATATTGACTCTTGATGTGAAAATCGGCTCTTGGACATCGACTCAGCTCTTGATGTGGACATCGACTCAGCTCTTGATGTGGACAAGGGCTCTTGTTGTGTTTATCACCTCTTGGTGGCTGGAAAATAACATTAATTTCTAGCATCGTGGCTAATGTTAGGTCACCTGCTTTATACAGTCTTTCTATCTAAATAATTCAAGGTAATCACCTAATTACCACCAAACCACCACCCCACCACCCACCCCAATTTGTTATGTATTATGTTATTTTGTTGAATGATTGATTTTACGTAAGGGTCGTAAACGGTTGATGTGACTCTTGAACATAATTAAGACTTTTAGAAAACACTTGAAATGGATTAAATTAGTTTTAAAACCTTCCAAGCTAAAGATATAGTTCATTTTACCCAATTTGTTGTGGAGACTGAGGCAGTACGGTAAACGGTCTCTCAGCGGTGTTGTCAAATGGAGGCTCCGTGGAGAAACAGCCCACATTGTCATAGCACACCTCACGTCCTGTTAGGAACACAAAAAGTAATAAGCCACGACTCATTAAAAGTAAATAAAAGTAATGAAATTATTCAAATCTTGCAATAACGTCATTCACACCCTCAACTTTAGAAAAAATCATAACCAGATACAAATTTTACAACGATAAGAATTTGCAAGTTTTTAATAAATTAAATACTAAAATATATGACCCGGTTTTACCAAGGTGTAATGGAATGCAGTTTTCGCTACTTTCTTCTGTTCTTACACGCAGTCTCAAAATCTAAACATCTAATTTTTACGAATGTAACTGAATAGAGTTTTGATGTATTTTATCCTCTTTAAAAAAAAGACAAATTTCAAACTCACTTGAAATGTATGTGTAGGAAATTGTAAATTAAAACTCCGTTATTTTTTTAAGATTGATCTATCTTCCTCACATCATTGAGTTTTGAGTATTTTTTCTTCTATATTATATAGACAAACATAAATATTTTTCACGCTGATGAATTACAAAGAAAACAATTTTTTTTTTTTTAAAAATTGTAAATCCCTTCTTTTAACTTTAAAAAAAGTTTACCGTTTTAAATATACGTAGCTATAAACCCCCTCTGAACTATATAAACTGAAAATCGTCAAAAACAGAATTATTATAGTCTAATCCCCACTTCTTAACCAAATTTCACATCTAAAAGTATTGTGATTCTAAGATCTATTCTCAATTTCATAATGTTTCCTTTGGCCCTAAGCTTTATTTATATATATATATATATATATATATATCCTTATATTTTAAGAAAATTCAAAAAAAAGATTTGTTCCAGTCTCAGAATTGTACTTTTAGGGATGTAAAAAAAAAATGTATCTAATTATAAGAATTACGGTATATTTCATGTCTGTAAAGCGATTATGTTTTTAGATCGTGTTATCCACCTAAACTTTAGCCCCATCTCGTTCTTTAACATTTTAAATGTATTTTCGCGAAATATTTGCAATGCATAGACAATTAAGAAATATTGTTATGCCCAGAAATATATGGCCCACCCCTTATTCTTGACCTTGAACTGTATATCTGAAGCAGTGGAAAACGAATGATGTCTTCACTTTCATAGAAAATCTTCACTGAGTTTTGAGGTATGGACAAACGTATGCTGATGTGTACGCAATGTGTCAACACCCTTGAACTGCATCTTCCCGAAAAAAATACTTTAAAACTTATTTATTTTTACTTTATTTTTATTGAAAGACTGTACTAGCGTTGGATTTAACTATAATGGTTTTAACTTAACAAAGCACACACTCTCTTTCCATCCAATGAAATAGATTGGCTGTAGAAATTTAAACTCACTCTTTTCATTGGATTTAAAATTATCTAAATACAATGTTCCCGTGTGTAACCTATTTGAACTCTGACATATAGTTGAGCCCATCAAATGAACACACCAATTGTTTGGGGGGTGTCTTGTACTGCATGAGGGAAAAGATTGCAGTTCTTTCCCCTGTAGCCAAACATTGTGTTAAGTTGTATTAATCAGCCCCATTTGTAATGACATGTGTAACGAAATAGCAGATCTATAATAATAGTATAGTGCCCAAACTCATGTTTATAAAGATATGTAATTCCTTTTATTTATTTCTTCTTTTTTTTTCAAAGTAGTCCCTCCTTTATTTATGAATATTTAAACAAAATGTTCATTTCTTAACGAACCAAAATCCATAATTAAGTTCAATCTGCAACATAATCGGGTGTGGAAATACCGATATTAAAATGTACCACCCCCCCCCTCCACACTGGTAGTGCCCAATCCGCCCCTCCAATTACACACACACAAACGACTTTACCAAAGTTTTATCGCCCCTAAAAAGTAAAAAAAAAACAACATAAAATTGTAAAAGAATTGTTCACACATATTTTTTGGAACTTTGAGAAATATTGCTTGATCGGAATTTTGATATTACAACTTTTTTTAACGTTAAATTCTAATTTTTTCCATAAGAATTTTAAAAATTGCAATTTTTTATTTTTTATAATTTTTTGTAGTGAAAAATGCACAATTTATTGAATGTAAAAATTAAATGCTTAAATTGTGCGTAAATTGTTAGCAATTTAAAAAGAAAGCAACCATAGCTATCTTTTTTTTTTTAAAGAATTTTTTTAAGATAGTATTTATTTTTGCACAAAAATTTAATGATGGCGATTTTTATTATTTTTTTTTTGGCGGGGGGGGGGGGGATATTTAAGCATTTACCATTTTTTTTTTTTTTTGGGGGGGGGGGGGGGGGGATATTTAAGCAATTACCATTTATTTACATTTAATAATAAGACAATAATTTTTATAACAGTTCAGCAAGATCATCTTGTGTTAATTTAAAGCAAAATAATTTTGATTCCACGTATATTTATAATATAAAGATTTTTATACAATATACAATCCCACATTGGGGTTTATACTAAACTACTATAATTTTAAAAATTGTTTTTGCTTTTTAATTATTAATATTAATACACAGATTATAGCATTTTCCAATCTCCTCTTTTAGGCCCTAAGGGAAAATCCAAAATTTGGTATCGTAATTGCATTTCAAAATGGTATAAAGATATTTGATCTCTCAGCAAGGTATTTTGACGATTTCAATTTTCTCTTTTAAATTAAGTAATAATACGATTCTAAGACTACTAGGTATAGCTTGCCAAACATTGGCGACATCAATGCCTTAACTTCCCGTCAACTAAAATTACTTAACAAAACATGAACTCAAGTAACGCACATTTAAGAATCCCAATTTTCGCTACACCTCTTCCCCCCCCCCCATGATACGTCACTGGACACTTTTTATTTTACGCCCATGAACTATATTAAATATTTTGAAGTCCCAACCACTTTTGAACCGAATATTTTACGCCATTTAGCGTAGTTATCGGGAAGAAGTAACCCACATTTAAGAAACCCAATTTTCCCTACACCCCTTCCCCCCCCCCCCCATGATACGTCACTGCACACTTTTTATTTTACGCCCATGAACTATATTAAATATTTTGAAGTCCCAACCACTTTTGAACCGAATATTTTACGCCATTTAGCGTAGTTATCGGGAAGTATGTTTTGGGCACTATTGAACTCATTATTGGACCATACTTTCTTTCAAACATTTAGAATTATTTGTAATATACTCTCAATACTGAATTAGCTGAATAGAAAGCAGTCCAATAGAAAGCAATCCTGGAGTAACACCAGCAGCGTAATATATATGAGAGATTTTAATTATTTCATTGTGTTCAAGCAAAAATTTTAATTCCATTTCGTTTGAAGTCAGTTTTTCAGTAAACATAAATTTAAAATTTAATTTCGCATTATTCACTACACACTAAAAAAAACAAAAAAAGAAACAGATGTTTGGTTTTTACAGAGATAAATTTGATTTTGAAAATATAATTTCATGTTGGACTCTAACTCATGTTGAATGAAAAGAACAGCTTAACTTTCAAAATCGGTTCAAATACTTATAATAGTTATTTAACTGTTACATTTAAATTTTTATTTTTAATTTATAATAATAACTCTTAAACATATAATTGAATGAGCATATGAATTTTATTTTATCATGTTTAAATTGTTTCGACATCTGTAAAGTAATAGTAAGTCCCGTGTCATTTGCTTTTAGACTCCGAACGTATTTAAATCGATTCCCTTTTTAAGCGTTACATGGTCAGCCTAGCTCATTCTTATATATATATATCATTTACATAAACTTGTACAACATTGGTGGCTAATAAGTGCCATAATTTCCTAAAGAGGATGATCTTATGACATCCGGGCTTGGTTGTCGACAACATCTTGTTATTATTACTTTGTTGAGGTACCTATGTGGAAACACGAAGGAAAGATGTCAAAATCGTAGAGTCTTTTCTTCAACAGTAATATAATTTATCTTTTCAATATTAAGCTCAGAAAAATCCTACAATCGATGAAATCTTAAGTATAAACCAAAGAAGTTTGTAGTTTTACCAAGTATAAATGAAGGGATTATAGAAATTTTTTTTTTTAGCTTGCTCCAGCAAAAGATAGAGGTGAGAGTAGTTTCATTAGTTTTCAAGGCTTGATGGCTCGGGGGGGGGGGGAATAATAAAATATACTATGATTCTTTTATACTAATATATTGTATAACAGCAATAAATAGAGACATATCATTTTCTAACATGCGTGTTGGTGAGGAAACGTCTTAGAACTCTTTCATACTTCATCTCTCTATTTCATAGCTTCGGGGGTATTATAATAAAATGAGTTGACCAAATTAAGGTTAAACCTGAAAAAAAAATTACGCAACAAGACAGCGAACGTGTCGGCAGGAAGCCTTCGTCGGCGAACAAAACAACAGAAAAAAACAGTATAAAATAAAAAATAACACTTAACTTAGAAGTAGTATCCGTGGGCAGCAAATGAATTGTCATTGTTTGTTGTTTTGTTGCGTTCCTTTTTGTCAGGTTTTTAACCCTACTTTGGTCTACTCATTCTACATTGTGCTGACCTGATTGCAGTCTCTCCCCTTCTTACCCAACCGGTGCATTGCAGTTTACCTGTGTGCTTCTATAGAAGATCATCTGATAGCATTGATTGCATTGTAGATTTATCTCTGTGCTTCTATTGTAGATCATCTCATAGCACCGAGTGTATTGTAGTTTTATCTCTGTGCTTCTATAGCAGATCATCTTTTATCTTCTGGTGTATTGTGGTCTTATCTATGTGCTTCTATCGCAGATCATCTCATACTCATAGCATCTGGTGTATTGTAGTTTTATCACTGTGCTTCTATAGCAGATCATCTCATAATATCGGGTGTATTGTATTTTTATGTGTGTGCTTCTATAGCAGACATGGGATGAGACTTTCATAGTGGAATCCCGACACATAAATTGCCGTCTTCGTGGGCGTGACTAAAGTAAGTGCCACCCAGGGGGGGTAAAAAATTTTTCAGCCCCCCCCCCCCCAACCCTTTTGACTAAAGAAAAAAGGCTTCGGTTGACCTAAATGGCCGTCTCTCGGTATAAAAAAATAAAGTGCCACACATCATGGTCCAACCTCCACCACCCACCTACTACGCCACTGGCTTTTTCGTGTAACAGTGTCCGTTCTGTTTCTGAGCCCCGTGTGTTCCGCGTTGGTCATCGTTGTGCGCTTTGTAAAGCAACTAATGGAATATATTTATTTAGTTAGGTCTATTACGGCTACATCCCATGTTGTTAATGAATTAACGATCCTTTACTATAGGAAGACTTGTAACGTACGTATTAATTTAAGGAAGATATAATCGAGTGCATCATTTGAAATACGGATGAAGCCTTCGCAAATCTGTGGTGAACCAATGTCCATGAATAGCCTTATCCAACAGTTCAAGTCCCAATTTACTTAGTATAAATCAAAATCGTTATTCTTTTAATTAGTTTTAAATTCTTTTTTTTTTAATTTCTATCATTTGAAATATATATCATAGCAGATTTGCAAACTTTGAAACATCTACATTATCAAAACACTCACCTTCACATATTCTTCTTACAATGTCCCTTTCGATTTGATGCAAAGTATCAAAACCAGTGGCCACGATAACATCCTGAGGGTCTTTGACTACGGGATAGAGTTCATTAACTGGAGCCTCTGGTCCTATCCCAACCCCGATGATTCTCACACCATCGTTTTTCAGCTTCTGTCCCGCTGTTATGGCTGTACAAATCAAGAAAAATTAAGACTACTAGTGCCACTCAGAAATATATCGTTTACATGAATACAACAGTCACCACGATACCGTAACAGTTTCCGCAATATTATGGTATCTAACGATAATCTGTTTTATGAATTTTTTAGTTGACTTGTGTTAAAAAAGACGATAAGAAAGATCAAGAAAATGTTTTAAACATTATGTTAATAAGATTAAGAAGAGTTGAGTTTATTTTCTCGCCAATATTCAATCAAAACTCACTCCAATTCACACCAGACGATTCAGCCTGAATAAAAAGGATCACAAAGTCTGGCGCGTAAATCCTGCCACCAGCTTCATCGTCAAATAAGCGGTAATTTCGGATGTAATCATAGGCTTTGTAGGTCATCGTTTGGGCATTCAGAAATCTGGCTTTTTTCAGCGCCTAGACAAAGGGAAAAAAAGACATAATTAGTGTATTCAGAGGCTGATAACAAAACGTGATGTAATTATTGCAAGCAAATACGTTTTTTTTAAAAACAAAACTGGTTTAGTTTAAGATACGGTAGATTGCAGAAATGAAAAAGACACCTTGATTCGATGTTGCGTACTGACGTAGAATGAAATGTCATATTTAGAAAGGATATTTTTTTGCATGAACCAGCATACTTGCTTTTATTCTCATAAAAGAGTAAAAAAAAAAAAAGTCAAAGAATTACATGAATATAGTTCCCGGCGTCAACTGACCTTCTCTATGCAGCCATGCTCCCAGTAGGTTCTTAGGTTAAATAAGTTCACAGGGGCAAAGCTGTAGGTCAAGGCAGCGAACCGAACACCAGTTCGGCCCAGGCGATAATTTTTGGTGAAGTTAGCCACAAAGTCGAGGAGAGTCGGCCAGTTCTGTGCGCCGACACTTCTAGAGGAGTCTATCAAGAGGACGATGTCAGCCACGGTGCCGTTACGACATTTTTCGTAGTCATAATTGTCCTCTAGGAAAAAGAATGTCAACACTTTGAAGAGTTACAATATGGAGTTTTAGGGATAATTCCTTTCAAAAAAAGATTCCAAAGTAATAATAATAATAATAATAATAAAGTTCATTTCAAAAACACGCTTCATCCCCAAAGGCTCGAAGCGCGGTACAAAGTCAACAAAAAACAAATCTATAGTTTACCACATTTAAAACAAACGCAACACGACAAAAACTAAGTACAAGCATACAATGGCAAAGTCTTTCTAGCCATTTCAACCATAAGCAACACAGCCATTATGCATTAACTGGAAAATAATGTTGACAATCATCCCAGAAGGTGTTTGCGAAATAGATGTGTCTTTAAATCGGTTTTAAAGGACTCCAGTGTCTGGTTGTTTCTGAGATCGACAGGAAGGGCGTTCCAAATTAGTGGACCAGCAAATGCGAAAGTGCGCTTTCCGTAAGTCTCAAGGTAAACACGTGGTGTCGAGAGTTTGCCACTATCGGATGAGCGGAGCTCTCTAGAGGGTACATAAGGCGTCAGCAGCTCTTTCAGATAGGACGGCGCCAGGTCATGTAAGCAGCGGTAGCACAAAGTTGCGATTTTGTACTCCATGCGAGCACGCACTGGCAGCCAGTGCAGCTCTCTCAGAAGTGTTTTTGCATGGTCAAACTTGCGTTTGCGGAGAACAATGCGAGCCGCATTATTCTGTGCTATTTGAATTTTATCCAGGAGCGTAGCTGGAAGACCCACCATAAGAGCATTGCAATAGTCCATGCGTGATAGCACAAATGCAGACATCAGCCTCTTTGTTGCATCAATTGTTAGGAAGGGCCTGATGTGACTAATCCTGCGCAGCTCTAGAAAAATCGCCTTGCATAGCATGTTAATATGACTTTCAAAAGTTAGTCTTCCATCTAGGTAGACACCCAGGTACCGCACTGTTTGAGCTAACTCAATACGCACACCTGAGAGAGTAATGGATGTAGTGTTATTTGCAGATTTTTGCTTCTGAGCGGTCGCGATGGGGAGCAGCTCAGTCTTATCATCATTTAATTTGAGCTTGTTTATGGTCATCCAGTGCTTAACCGACTCCATTGTCTTCTGTGTCATACTGAGCAGCTGAGGGAACTGAGAAGGGATCACGGATTGATGAAGTTGTGTATCGTCCGCGTACATGTGATACAACATGTCAAACTGCCTGATCTCTGCGCCCAGGGGCTGAATGTACATCGTGAAGAGCACTGGGCCTAGGACCGAGCCCTGGGGTACTCCGAATTCGATATCAGATTTCTTCGAAGTCAAGCCGTTTGAAATAACTGACTGCACCCGATTAGTCAGATACGATCGGAAGTACAGAGGAACGTCGGTTATCCGAACTAACTACTACCGAAATTGGTTGTAAAAAATCTACTTTTGGATCATTGAAAATTTCCCGTGTCTAACCATGTATCACTGTTAAGCGCGAATGAATTTTCTTTCCGCCTTAAAGTGTTTCTTTTTGTCAAAAAAAAAAAAAAAGAAAAAAAAATTATGACAGACGCTAAATTAAAATTTAGGGCCACTGTGTTCTGATTCTAATAAACTATTAGGCAGATCGCATGATCAATGGTTGCACATTAAATATTTAAGTTAAACATTGATTGTGGAACAGCGTCGTATTTTCCCTGGTATTTTTACGCCCATGCTTTATGAAATGTGCATTGGGAACAATAGTTAAATTTTTAAAAAAGACTTCGGTTGTTCAAATAACGGGCCTTTGAAAAAACGGGCAGATCAATTAACGGGCATTGCAAATGACGGGCGTTTTTAATTAAAAAACGGACAGTTGAGATAATGGGGGTTTCGGATGCTCGGTGTTACACAGTAGTTGTTTTTTCATCACTCATTTAATTAGGCAATTTTGTGTTTTCAATCAGTAGAACTCAAACATCCTCAAAAAAAACATAAAAGGCATAACAGTGTGTTACTGCTGGGTTCCTTGAGTAATTCTAATACTCCATGCAATCCTAATCGATGTCTTCTTGTAAATGTTTCTGCAGGAAACAAATTAGACATTTAGTACTTGGTGGCATTGAAAGAAACACTTTTAAAATTAAACACTTTTAAAATAAGCACTTTTAAAAACCATAGTTACAACACGATGGTCTGGTCTGAGGTTGAATCTTATTTCACGACTGATGATATCGTAAGCCTGAATGAACTCCATTATACTTCAGACAAAATCCTTTGGACCCAGCAGTGTTGTGGAGAACGTCTTTAATGTTGTGGCAGCTGATGTCAATAGTGTTGCTGTCCTTACATCTGTATTAGCTGTTGTTTCTGCTCTTGTCGTTATTTCTGTAACGGTTGAAGGCCATGGTGCTGGTGCCGTCGTCGCTGCATGAACGGATTGTTTTGGTAAATAGGTCGTAGTGAACACCCAATGACACGAAGTGGTAAAACTCATGAAAAGTTTTTTGTTTGTCCTTCGCACGCGAAGATGATCAAGACAATTTTTCGACTTGAACAGTCGCCTTGACTTGAACTTTTTTTTTTTTTAAAGTGAGAGAGAGAGAGTTGCTCCAGTGGCGAGACTTAGTCAAGGCGACTGGAAACAGACCAGGAAGCAGTAGATGACCAAAAAAGGTTTCTTGTGTCTCACTGTGCTCTTTATGCTATCCACGTCTCAGGAGCTGTCGGCATTTTCAATGTGACAATGACGTACCGCCTCCGGGACTTCATCTCCGGTTTTGAGTTCAGAGTTTGCAATCTCTTCGACGAGTCGCCATCAAAGGCTAACGAAGTCCACAAGCTATGTTAGGAATGACTCAGTTTTGAGCTCTTTGGCCACCCAGCTGAATAAGGGACTTGCTACAAGGCTAGTCTGCTACATCGGCACCCCACAAAATTTGCACAAACTCACAGAAATGTTAAGTATTTAAATCGAAATTCTAAATTAAATAAACTGTCTGATTAATTGAACCATTCTGTGACAAAATTTGAGCCTTTCCCAAACATTTGAGAGATGAATTTTCGCTGTGAAAGTTTTGTTGTCTAATTTTTTTATATTCATTATGTAAACAACCTTCTCATTCATTTATTCTCAGTCCCATGTTATGTTTGTGTATTTACGTTATTGGTGTCTGTTTGTGCTATTGTTGTCTATTTATATCATTGTTGTCTATACATGTTCTTGCTGTCTGTACTATTGTTGTCTATTTATATCGTTGTTGTCTATTTATGTTACGGTTGACTGCTATGTTGTCGATTTATCATTGTTGTCTACTGATAGTATTGTCGTCTACATTTAAGTTAGTTTTCAGAAGCGGTACACAAATAAGGAAATGAAATTTAACAAACTAAATCTTAGACTCACCAGTGTGCAACCCAGGAACAAGTGTCAAAAACATTGACAGGTATAGAGTGGTCGTCAGCATCATGTCTGTTTTCAAGAAATAGTCAACGTATGTTTACAACACATCATGGCCCATATATAAGCGGGTTCTCCTTGAAGTGGAGGGCTGTTTCATGGCTTCACACACTAGTAGCACACGATCAAAAGACTTAGCTGGTTGCCTTGTGAGATGTCCCCCAGGCAAAATCACATCAGTTGTGGCTGTGGTAGAAAATATGAGGACTTGTAGAAACAATTCTTTGGGAAAAAATATTAATTAGGTATTAAACGATATAAAAATTTTAATAAACTAATAAATATATTTAATTTTTTTCTCTTCAAAAAGGCAATCGATAGGTCCAAGTGTCACAACGGTTTTAAAGGGGGGAAATGAATCTCTCAGAATGACATTTCAAAAAGGAAGTTAGAGCCTCCACAATTTAATAATTTTAGTTGTTTGTTGATACCATTAAATTGTTTAAATGTCTAACTTTGGGTTGATTGTTTAGAAATAATTCATTTAGAACATCCAATAAGTGATGAACCTATCATACAAACAAATGCCCACCATGAGACCCACACGCTATCGTAGGTAACCAAACGCTAGTCTGGAAAACAAACCTAAAATACATCTTTCATCAAGAAAACAAACTTAAATTTGATCCTTGATAAAAGAGATCCAGGCACTTTCATCTTATAGAACAGCAGTTCTGTGTCTGTGGGTCACGACTCCTATTGGAGTCACACGACCCTTACACGGGGGTCATCTAAGACCATCGGAAAACAAATATTTATGAAGAAGCAACGAAAATATTTTTATTGGTTGGGGGTCATCACAGCAGGAGAAACTGTATTAAAGGGACGCGGCATTAGGAAGGTTGAGAACCACTGTTCTAGAACAAATGTTAATCGGAGGAATACAGATATTGGCTGGCTAAAAGTACTCATAGGTGTTCAAGCGTGAAATAGGGTTTTTCGAGCTGTGAGATTGTTGGCGCGAGATATGGTCGGTAAACATAATCAGTGGTATGACATATGATCAAATGCCTCTCGTAATGCATCACAGCTGAGGTATTAAGCTCATAGTGCATAGCCCGGTGTTCACGGTCCCGCACCTGGGGGAATTAGGGACTCATAACGAGTGTGGCAATGTGAGGAGAGCGGGGATGGGACAGGAGAAGAGGGACATCACTTCACATCATAGTGTTTACAGGCAATGGCTCTCACACCTTTTTCGTCCACCATCCCCTTTTGAGACATACACTCTCCCTTAGCTCCCCACCCCATTTTTGTAAGATCATCGCCTTACCGACTCCGATAATCCGAAACGTCTGTTATCCGAACATCCCCTTTTCTCTTTTAATAGTATTATTATCGAACGCTGTGCCTTACATTGTAATTTCTGAAACGTTTGGATCTTGCTCAATGGCATTTTTGAACTGCCTCCTTCCCCCCCCCCTCAATCAGCTCATCAACTGCCACGAGTATTTAACGGATTTATCACGCCATCTGAGATTTTTTTTTTTTTTTGCTTTTTTTTAAGACACTCACAAACGTTCTCAGGCAATCTTATGTTGCTAGATCGGAAACCCCCTCAATCAGCTCATCAACTGCCACGAGTATTTAACGGATTTATCACGCCATCTGAGATTTTTTTTTTTTTTTGCTTTTTTTTAAGACACTCACAAACGTTTTCAGGCAATCTTATTTTGCTAATCCAAACATTCACCCATTTTATTTACAAATAATCTTAGAGCATCCACATTTCTGGTCTTACCTACGCTCACAAGAAACAAAGTGTAACTCCAGACGGCCAAAATTCCATTAAAAAAAAAAAAGAGTTAATTCTCTTAAAGTAAGAAGTCTGATTTTAAATTATTTTTTTTTTGTTGTTGATTCCATTCCCGTCAAGTTGCAAGTTCATGATTTTTAAAATCGTAAAATATTTCTTATAAATAATCAATGTCAATTAAACTTATTCATTGCAGTTATATTCTGATTCATCCTAACCGGTGGCCTTTATTGGCTATAATGTATCTGGCATTAGCAGTATTAGCAATTTGGAAATGAAACTATTAACAAAGGTTTAAAAAAATGGCTCCCCTTTCTCTTGATAAATCAGTGAGGATAAATCAGTTTTGAAGGATTAATATTCATGCATTAAAGATTTAAAATAGATTTTATATATGCAACTTTGAAACTTAGACCAAAACAATTTGTTTTTTTTGGTGTTAGTAATCATCAGACTTCCACACAAAAAAATTCAGCTGTGACAGTAACAGTGAATGTTTGACTCACCAGTGGCAGAGGCGTAGCGTGGTGGGGGCAGGGGGGACAGATTCCCCGGGCGCCAGCTAGTTAGGGGCGCCAAACTGTGCTTTGATATTATTTTATTGATGAAAATAATGGGTTTGAGAGTTGAAAAAAAGAAAAAGGGGCGCTAAAAATGGATCTTGTCCCCGGGCGCGAATCTTGTCCCCGGGTGCCAAACATCCTCGCTACGCCACTGACCAGTGGTGTTGTCTTATGTACTGACTGAATCTAGTCACCTGACTGTCATGTCTTGTTGTCATGTTGTCATATTGTCTGACTGGACGCGTTGAGTTGTTTTCATGATTGTCTAAGCTTAAATGTGTGAAATTGTGGATGATAATTGGAGTGAGTGGTCATGTGATGTGGATGTGAATATTATTTGAAAGGCTGAATCGTGTCGAGTATATATTAAAACAAAATAATGCGTTAAAAAATAGAAATTTGACGAAAATTTGGTCGTGTGAACGTAAAAAAAAAAAAATTCGACCGAACCTCCGTTCGATCAAACTTGGGTTCGATCAAATTTCGGTTCGACAAAACTTCCATCAATCATTTTTCCGTCGACGAAATTTCTTTCAAACAAATTTCTGGTAACCGTTCAGACCATCCATCCATCCCGCTGGCGCTACAGCCCATGTAGGGCTTTGGCCTGCCTCACTACTTCCTTCCACTCAGACCATCCATCCATCCCGCTGGCGCTACAGCCCATGTAGGGCTTTGGCCTGCCTCACTACTTCCTTCCACTCAGACCATCCATCCATCCCGCTGGCGCTACAGCCCATGTAGGGCTTTGGCCTGCCTCACTACTTCCTTCCACTCAGACCATCCATCCATCCCGCTGGCGCTACAGCCCATGTAGGGCTTTGGCCTGCCTCACTACTTCCTTCCACTCAGACCATCCATCCATCCCGCTGGCGCTACAGCCCATGTAGGGCTTTGGCCTGCCTCACTACTTCCTTCCACTCAGACCATCCATCCATCCCGCTGGCGCTACAGCCCATGTAGGGCTTTGGCCTGCCTCACAACTTCCTTCCACTCAGACCATCCATCCATCCCGCTGGCGCTACGGCCCATGTAGGGTTTTGGCCTGCCTCACTACTTCCTTCCACTCAGACCATCCATCCATCCCGCTGGCGCTACAGCCCATGTAGGGTTTTGGCCTGCCTCACTACTTCCTTCCACTCAGACCTAACTAATGCTTTTCTTTTCTATGCTTGGACTTTCAGCTTCTGTACATCTTTTTCTACATCCCCTATCCACCTGAGCCTAGGTCTGCCTTTGAGCCTTTTTTCCTCTGGGGTATTGGTGATGCACCCTCTTCGTTCCTCTGTCATTTGGCATTCTCTCTAGGTGTCCTACCCAGCGTAGCCTGCCTCTTTTTATTTCTGCCACTATCGTAGGATCCTGATATAGACTGTATAATTCCTGGTTGGTTCGTATTCTCCATCCATATTCATCCTTTGTTGGCCCATATATTTTCAAAACCGTTCAAAACATATCCAATTTATATGTATTGCTCAATATATCGGATATGACAAGTGGACTTATATTTTGATAGAACCATTTCATTAAATTAACATCTCTGTTTGAATTCCTTACAATAATAACTGAGCTATACATGTGGGTGTCTTGCGTTGTTGCCACTGGGAGATGGTAGATATTTTTTTTTAAGTGGCTTTAAGTGCTCTACAGGGATTCTTGTTAGTTAAAATATTCGCAAAAATAATTTATGCTGTTAAAATAGTTTGTAATATTGCAAAGATATCGTGCAATTGTTTGTTTTGAATCATTCTGTCCCGGTTAAATTGCATGTCGATCAACTGCACCAACGAGCCATGCATCCATCATTTTGGGTCATCGAAATTTTCATATATTGTAGCAGAGAACCGCCCATCAATTGGGTCATCAATATTTCCCAAGATTTTAGTCAATGAAACGTATTTCAGACCACCACTCTAGTAGTTTCAACAGTATTCAGTCGTGGATTATATCTAAATTGTTTCATTAGTTCTACTCAAATATCGATTCGCTTCTATGTTTGTTTGTTGTTTTTTTAAAAATTAAGGCATCAATTAAATATTAGGATAAAAGCACATTTTATTCTTCTGTTACTATTTAATTTACTATGTTTGCGTAAAAGCAAATATTGACACTTTATATGTCACTAGTATCAACTAGATTTCTAATGAACGTGTTTAAGCAGCTGTAAGTCTCAAATGTGATAAAGGTGAAAAATTGTGATGGAGTATTGGGTGAAGTACTCGGTGAATTATTTTTGTTGGCGGGAGTGTGGAGAGTATAGTATGAGAACCAGGCTGAAGTAAGGGATAATAATTGAAGGACTGCGTTCAAGCTGTGTGAATGAAAGAGTAGAACAAGGTATGTTGAAGCTTGTTTCAAAAGATGGGATAATAAGATAGGAACGTTTCGGCCTAGACCACTCTTCAGCGAACAGGACAAATGAACGTACCACAAGAAAACGACCACTGTTAAAAACTTTAGAGATCTCCTTTGTTGTTGCCGGAAGTATAGGGCGAAGCGTGGAGTAAAGTATAGATAAAATTCTAGGATTGATAAATTAGAGCAGCGGTCAACAAACTACGGCCCACGACGGCAGTTCATCCGGCTCTCCGAAGGTACTTTAATTTGCTTGTCAAAATGTAATGGAACACGAGACGTTGTGATAAAATTTAAATTTAGATATTATGTTCAGAATACTAGGAGATCTTGACACGCGCGGAGACCTCCTGGCTGCTATACGCCTTAAATTTACCATTTTCAAATTTTAAATATTGTATCTAGATTTTCTTGTTTATTGCTGACCTGTTTACTTTCGACCTCATTAAATCGGACAATATCGTCTCAAAATCGAGCCATACGGTATACGGGGGTATTAAAAATCTTACTCGCCGCGGTTCGCCGAACGAAATGATTATGTCACAAAATTACGTCATACGAAGAAAAGAAAAGCGAGGATTGACTCAAATTGTCTCTAAGGCGGCTGTGCTCATCTTGTATAGCAAGTTAACTATGGAAACACACACAAAGCAACACTATGACCATCACCACTATCGTAACGAAAATGTGGTGGTGTTAATTCTATAGACTTAAATATTTAAACCCCCTCCCCCCTTTCCCGTTACACACGTACACGAAATCTGCCAAATCAACACCACCGACACCCCCTCTCAGGGCAAACGTAATGTTTGGTGCAACTTACGTCTGTCATCAAACATTTTCAAAAAGTTAAGAATGTGAGGTCAACAGACCGTTTGACTGATAACCGTGTAAAAAAAACAGTTCTCTTGATTGGGTGCAGCAATGCCGAACCAAACAATCATGATTTCTGGAAAGCCAAACATCAGATTTCACACATCTCACTAACCTTTTTTGTTTTTTGCTTCTTACTTTGTGAGATTCGACTATCTGTGCACTAGGTCTTATGTAACTAGACTATCGTTTTGCTAACGTCGCCATCTTTGATAACCTTTTCAGCAAATAAATATTGTACATTACCACTAAACTTAGATTTTCGTCTTTTCCCAGAGCTTTCGTTCTGGCTTTCAAGTATTGTACCGAATGATTATTCAGCCCGCTCTCGTCATTTTTTTCCGTCATCAATCCCGCGGTGAAAACGTTTTCTCTAATTATTAGAGGATGGCATGAACGGTAAAGAATTACTATAAACGTTGACGTAGAAAAGCCTGTGTAACACGTTGTTTGTTTGGTGTTGCCAAGGTGGTGTAAACAGCAAGGTGACGGTTAATAGCTGGTAATCCTTTCCACGTGAAATTCTTAACGTTGCGCGTAATCGTAGTCAAGCCTCTTCGTTATAACTAGGGAAACTGCGTGTGTCCTAGAAGGTAACAACACACTTTATGCAACAGCTGCAACGCTCCTAACAGACTATTTTGTGTCGCGCAATATTATTTTTGGGGTGTAAACACAATATTTATGTGTTTGGGGAGGCGTTCAAGTGTGTCAGCCCTGTGTTCGACCGCCCAAAAACTGTGACTCTTGAAGTCAACTACAAGGCAGTGAGGTGACAGGCAAGTCAGCGCGCCATTCTAAACGTGTCAGCTGTCTGAACGCACATTAAACACACACTTAACACAAACTGAACACACGTTTGGCACACTTTAAACAAGCAATTTACTTTTAATGCACATCTAAAACTCATTTAAGTCATGTATCAATGCGTCTATCGATGCACTCGTTTATTGGTTTACTTGATCACGTGCCTATTCACCTTAGCATGCGTCAGTTATGACGATCGATTTCTGTGAACCGATCGCTGCCCCTCCAGCACAAAGACTCAATCTGAAACATTGTACACATGAAAGAAATGAGAGAATGTATTTGGCACTGAGCCAGTAAGAAATTATTTGAGTGCGGTTTATAATTTTTACGTATCGCATAAGACCAAAGTCAATTATAATTCAGATATATGACTTATTTCAGTAAACAGAATGGACATGGGGCATTAAGTGATTATAAAGTATGGGCATGGAGAGCTACGTGACTATTAAGTATGGGCATGGAGAAGAACTCAGTGACTATTAAGTATGGGCAAGAAGAACTCAGTGACTATTACGTATGGGCAAGAAGAACTCAGTAGCAATTAAGTATGGGCAAGAAGAACTCAGTGACCATTAAGTATGGACATGCGGGCACTCAGTGATAATAAAACGGTATTTGTTAGTTTATGATCCGACGGAAACACTATATATCGAAGTCTATATATCGAAGTCTATATATCGAAGTCACTTATCCCGTCACACACTTCGGTTTTGTTATTCATTCAGCCATGCTGTCAAAAAGTGTGACAATTAATCAACCCGGACCACCAGAACAACACATGTGAGCACAGAGCACCATGCTGGGGGGGTGGCAACGAGGTGTCCGTGAGTGGTGAGGGTGGAGCTGGAAATTGGGGGGGGGGGGGGGGGGGGGGGGGGGGGGGGGGGGGGGGGGGGGGGGGGGGGGGGGGGGGGGGGGGGGGAGGCAAGAGAAGGGACAGAGAAGTAAAGGGAAATGTAGAGATAGACAAAGGAAAGAGCCGGTGGGTGGAGAATGTGAGTGGCGAGGGTCGAGCTGATGTGTGTGGGGGAGAGCAAGAGAAGGGACAAAGTGATGATGGGAAACGTTGAGATAGGCAAAGGAAAGAGCCGGCGTGTGAAGGAGGTGAGTGGCGATGTTAGAGAGCTAGTTGGGGAGAAAGAGAAGGGACAGAGTAGTGAAGGGAAACGTAGATGTATCCAAAGGAAAGAGCCGGTGGGTGAAGGATGTGAACGGTTCTTCAAAAATTTCCACCAGCCTAGAAGCCTAGAAGAAATGTTGGGGGTGTCTCTATCGGATACGAATACTGTTGATTGAATTCTATTCCGTTCGTATTAATGATTTATTATATTTGAGATGATAAAACTAAAATATCAAATAATTTCAGTTTCTGAATTCATGCAATCCCAGAACGAAAGGGTTGTCACCACATGGTGTTTGATTGAACAAGGTCAGTCAGGAGTTGTTGGTGTTAACCGTTCACCCAACAAAAGTGGGTCATTTTTTCGTTCAGACGTATTTAGTACGTCAATGTCGTAGGGTTTGCAAACTTCTCATAATTAGTACATGCCGGTCATCAAAGCATGTTGCAAAAAATGACAGTCAAGACAAAGACTTGGCAAGAATTCACCGCACACATTACAAAGAAGACCCATCACGAATAAAGTCTACCTTGTTCCCGTGTCAGCTTTGTACACCACCACCCTGTCCACTTTCAATGACGTGTCCAGCACTAAACCCCATATCGGAGACGCTGATCTCCAGAATAAAGTCACAGATCTCACGTTCCCCAGATCGTTCGGTATTCCTGCGCTAAAGTTGTACTTTCCACCAGCCTTGTACCACTGTGCTCTATGGAGAAAGGAAAAAAAAACAACTGAAAATTAAACAACCCCTAAATATAAAGGTGTTTCACATAAATCCTTTATATGCATTATTTATTACTTTATTTTATATTAATATTCTTACGTCCCATCAGCTTCTACTCCGCAAATTTAATTCACCAACTATTTGTATGTATGGCATCTTTCCGTCTGCGGGAGACGATAGATAATCTTTATTGCTTGAAGCTCTTGGTGTGGCTAGTGAGACCAATCCTCGAATGGCAGTCTCTGTTGCATTTCCCACACACGAATGCGGTGGAGCAGTATTTACTGGCCTTCCTCCTCGCTCTTTTTGCAGCTGTTTCCGCCCTGTTTTGCTCCTAGGCATGTAGTGATCCTGCCTTTACGATGTCCCGCCATGAGGATCGATCCTCTGCCAGTCCTCCCAGTTTGAGAAGTCGATGTTGGCCGACTTCATGTCTCATTTGCATATGTCTAAGTATCTCAGACGAGGCCGTCCAACTGACCTTTTCCCTGTCACCAGCTCACTGTATAGCACGTCCTTTGGTATGCGACCAGGTTGCATTCGCTTGACGTGTCCAAGCCAGCGGAATCGTCTTTGGATTAACATGGCTGAGACGCTACGCACGTTTGTTTGGGACAGGACATCCGTGTTACGGACTTTGTCTTGGCATTAAATGTCAAGGATGAGTCGCAGGCATCTGAGGTGGAAGCCATTGAGCCTTCCTTCGTGCTTCGAGTATGTGGTCCACAACTCGCATCCATAGAGGAGTGTGCTCAGTACGCAGGCCTAGTACACATGTAGCTAAGTTCTTGTTATGAGTTTGGCGTTTGACCAGACTCTTTTCTTCAGTCTGGCCATAACAGTTTCGGCCTTCCCTATCCTTCCCCTTATCTCACCCCATTGAGAGGGTGCTCGATATGTTGGATTCCAGATATGTGAAATTGTCAACAGTATCCAAGTCGTAGTCGTCGATGGCGATAGTGGGGAGGGAGTCAGCGCCCTGTGCCATAATGTTAGTTTTCTTTAGGCTAATGGTCAGGCCAAACTCTTTGCATGCAGCGGATAGGCTGGATACGAGGCTCTACAGGCCATCTGCTGTGTGAGATACCAAAGCGGCATCATCCGCAAGCAAGAACTCTCGCAGCAAGACCTTTCTTGTTTTAGCCTTAGCTATAAGGCGGGCAATGTTGTTCTTAAAGGCATACTGGAGTAGGATGGAGAAAAAGATTGCAAATAAAGTAGGAGCCAGCACGCAACCTTGCTTTGCTCCACTACCCACTGGAAAAGCTTCTGAGGCGGCACCGTTATAGCACACTGTGCCCTGCATGTTATCGTGAACTGCTTGATGATGTTAAGCAGTCGTGTAGGGCAGCCTATCTTTTTGAGGATCTGAAACAGGCCGCTTCTGCTGACAAGATCAAAAGCCTTAGTGAGGTCGACAAACGCCATGTATAAAGGCATATGTTGCTCCCTGCATGTCTCCTGCAGCTGGGGCAAAGAGAAGATCATGTCTATGGTTTTCCCACCGGCGCGAAAACCACATTGCGATTCTGGGAGTACACGCGATGCTAGGGTCTGTAGGCGTGTTAATGCAACTCGGGCGAAGGCCTTTCCCACTATGCTGAGGAGGGAGATTCCACGATAGTTGTTGCAGTCACTCTTGTCTCCTTTATCTTTGTACAATGTAACGATTTTTGCATCTTTCAACTCTTGTGGTAGCTGTCCATGTTCCTAGCACAGAGTAAGAAGATCGTGCAAGGGCGTTAATAGTACTTCTTTTCCCCATTTGAGAGCTTCTGGTGGGATACCATCATTGCCAGGGGCTTTCCCACTGGCGAGACAATTGATGGCTCTACGTAGCTCATCTATGGTGGGTAGGGTATCAAGCTCCTCCATGGCATGGAAGTCTGGGATATCATCCAGGGCAGCGTTTGAGACATGGTTTATCGTTGCGTATATTTCCACGTAGTGCTCTATCCACCGCTTTAGTTGTTTATCTTGATCAGTAATAAGTCCCCCTGATTTGGACATTAAGGCGCAATCTTAGAGATCAGAGGGCCTGTTGCTTGCTTTATATTCTCGTACATTGCCTTTGCATCACCTCTTTCAGCAGCTGATTGTATGCTGGAGCTTAGATTGAGCCAGTGTGTGTTAGCGTAGTGGCGAGCTGCCTGCTAAGCATTTTTCTTGGCGCTTTCAAGCGCTTGTAGAGTTGCTGGGCAAGGCATGTCTTTATAAGCTAAGAAGGCCTTTCTTTTTGCATCGGTGACATGTTTCATTTCTTGCCAATGTGCCTCGAACCAATGTGCACTTTTTCGTTCTCTCTTTCCAAATGCCATGATAGCAGAGTTATAAATAGTGTCCCGCAAATGTGACCATTTGGACTCGATACCAACTATTTACTATTTCAGAAAAACAGAAGACAACATTACGCACCAAACGCACTTGTGGTATTTTTTAAATAATCTCATTTAGCGCAGTTATCGGGAATTTTCATTCAGCTGCATCAGATGCCTTCATCTTCCCAATAAAAACGTGGAAAACTGATTTTTGGAGGATGGGGTTGGGGTTGAATAATTGAGAGACTTTAATCTCATCGGCAACGCGTCTGTGGGCCAAGTTTCAAGCTCCATAGGTTAATGGAAAGTGGGTCAATTAGCCGTCCGTAGATTTCGCCTCACACCCAGCCAAAATTAAATAAGTTTGCAAAGATTCAAAACTAACTATTTCGAAAATTATTAAGAATTTGAATTTATTTTATTCGCACTGTTATTGAACACACCATGTTTTAACAAAAATTATTCGGATAAGTTTTTTCATCGTGGAATAAATAAAAATATATTTATTTGTTTTAAGAGAAAACGTTCCAATATAATTTTTAAAACTGCACCTTACACTTGATTCAGTTTTACTTTGGGAGAGCGTCCATTATCCCCAGCTAGGATGACATCCACATATCCCAACCGGTCACCTTTACTAACTGGGCTTATCTCGAGTGCCAGCTCGTAGCTGTACTCTGTAAGGAATTCAGAAGCTGAACATAAAAACTGGGGGATTTTGGATTGCCACTGTTTTGGGGAATATGGGACATTATCCCGACATTAAATACGAGATTTGGCCAATAGATTTTTATATTTAAATACTGCTCTATGAGATTTAGCAAATATACATTTTATATGCGGTCTCTGTAAGTCGATGAGACGTATAGATATCGTATGTAAGTGATATTCTAATTATCTGGGATGCACACCGGTTAAAAAAAACATTTATAAAATAAAAACACAAGAACTGATTGTGTAGCTTAACGATATACGCAAGACATTGTTTCAGAGAGCAAAGGTTACGGTAAGTGAAACGTACAAAATGGATGTCACAATGTTACTCACGACAGAAAGGTGGCGCGCTGGATGTTGTGAGGTATAGAGATCTCCTTGTCCCCGGAAGTGGCAAATACTGTTCAGCCCGTAAGCCCATTGAAGCACAGCCGCCATTTTCACAAGTTTTACATTTTCCACTCTTGAAAAAAAATATATCAGAAGCTTTCAATGACTGTCACTGTCACTCCACGTTTGGGGTCTTGCCTTCTTTTGAGGTTTTAGTTGTACGGCCTTCAGCTGCATGATTGATTACATTCGCCAACAGGTTTATAGACAATGGCACATGCTAGGGATACTGGTTTTTGTTTTATGTTCTAGAGCGGTGGTTCTCAGCTTTGCTAATGCTGTGACCCGTTTTTAGAGCTTTTCATGTTCTGATGACCCCCCATCACAAAATTATTGTCCTTGCTACTTCATAGATATTTGTTTTTCGATGGTCTTAAGCGACCCCTGTGTAAGGATCGTTCGATACCCAAAGAGGTCGCGACCCACAGTTTCAGAACCGCTGTTCTAGAGGTTCAATATTTTATGACGTCATTCATTTATTTTAATAATTAATGACTTCATTCATATGTTTTAATATTTAATGACGTCATTCATTTGGTTTTTTTTAAATTAATTTTTTTAACATTCTTTTTTGCTTATGTCAAGACCATTTTTGACAGAGCTCCCATTTTTCTGTTAAATGATGCGATTTTACCATTAACGCATGTATTGCTTACCAGATACTCCTGCTCATTGACGCAAGGGTAGGCCAAGAATGGACATGCCGAGTTGATACTCTCATGGAAGTACTGAACGGCTCTGGCGTGGTGGCAGATCACTATATCGACAACATCGGTGGCAGCTAGAAAACAAGTGACAGAGTTCCCGTCACATATTGCATTGTGCTATTCCTATGAAGCCTAGCTGTTACTTAAGCACTCTTAAATCCTCATATACATCATAAAGTACAAAATCCCAAAATACCTTGTGTAATCCCCAACATTCAACGTATCCTTCCAAAATACCATGTGTCATTCCGAAATACCATGTGTCATTCATCCATACCATGTGTCATTCCAACATATATTATTTTATCCCCACTTACCTTGTGCTATCCCTCTTTACCTTTGTTATCCCAAGATTACCTTTTGTTATCCTCCCATATAATGTATTATTCCCCCCCTCAACCACATTCCTTGTGTTATCTTACAATTCCTAATATGTCATAACTTAATATATCCACAATACATCTTGATACCCCACCATACATTTAATTACATGTTCCTACATCTTGATACCCCACCATACATTACAATACCCATCCTTTCGCTGTTCCACATTACATTTTAATCAATACATCGACTTCTGCCAGCTTACATATCGGTGCATCCAGTTGAAATACAGAGGTGACAAGATTGGCATCACATCCCGGTTGGTCATGTCCCAAGTTCGGATAGAAATCCAAATGTCCCACTGGCTGCTTAATGCCATAAGCTAATGGATATTATAAAATAGTATCATCAACACTTATTGCAGCATTAAACTGCTTCTATTCAATGTAGCGAACTCAATCCAAAAAAAAAAAAACCTTAATGAAATATATTTGTAACTTTAAAAATTGTTACAGACAAATATATCCTTTACGGACATTAGGTGTAAATTTGTTAAATGTACAAAGCTAAAAGCAAGTATGAAAAAAATATTTCGTAATTACCTCGTTCTAAGTATTATGACTTAAAATCTTATAAGTTGCGTTAGTTTATAGCATGCCATTCTCGTTAATATTTAATGGCACCTAATTATAATCATTCAAACGTAAAGCAAGTCGGGGGGAAAAAATCACAAATGCTGAAAATTCCGGTTTGATTCTCCTCCAAAAACCTATTATACGGCAATATCAAGGCTTTTGAGGGATATTCAAAAGTTCTTACGGACTTTTACGGACATGTAATTTTAGGTCAATTTTTTAAGGACTTTTCGTAAATGTGCAGCCCTGGTTCTATGCCAGCTTCTAAGTTTAAAGGAGTCACTAAAGGTGACATAGGCCACTGAGATGTATCCCTAGGCCCCCGTGTTCTCCCAATTAATACGATACACACAACGCAAATTTTGACATGGCTGTTTTGGTCTAGGGAGTTTCTGTAAGTAATTTAAGAACAAGATCTCCTGCAGCTTGAATTTCTTTTTGTAAGTTATTTGACGAATAAAATTTGACTAATTATTGTATCAATAAATCATTAGTATATATTCGATGCAGTTCGTTCTATGAAAACCACTATAACATGTGTGCGGACGAATCGTTATGCCAGTTTGAAAGACTTTTTGTGATCGCCCTTAGTGGCTCGACTCAAGTGTAAAACTTTTACTGTTACTGGGTCAGGAAACTGTGAACGCTTTATTATTTATTGCTATTTCAATCGCTCAATTCTTAATTCTTTCCTCTGTTTAAATATATATATATATATATATATATATATATATATATATATATATACACTTTGTCCGGAAAAAAAATGAACACTTTTGATGATGAAATCGTATGGTAAATATTTTTCAATTTTAAACATTTCAAGAGTCATTTTAATGCAAACATAATGTCAAAATATATGCCACCACTATTTTTTGTGTTTCAATTGTCCACCAGCAGCTTCAACGCAGGCTTCAAGAAGCGTTCTCCATTGACCACTAATCAAAATGGTTGCCATTTTCCGATAACGATGTATACTAATACATATATATATATATATATATATATATATATATAATTCCAGGTCAAATGCTTGCTAAGGATTCACAATACTCTCTTTGAAAAGACAAAATTCAATGATCTGCGATACCTATTGAGAGACGAACATTGTAGATACTTTTATGTCACATCAGAGAAAATGGTTTAATCATGGTTTTTAGAAAGCCACCAAAGCTCATTAGATGGACAGAACTAGTATGGACAGAACTAGTATGGACTGAACTAGTATGGACAGAACTAATTTGGACAGAACTAGTATGGACTGAACTAGTATGGACAGAACTAGTATTGACAGAACTAGTATGGACAGAACTAGTATGGACAGAACTAATTTGGACAGAACTAGTATGAACAAAACTAAGATGGATAGAACCAGTACGGACAGAACTATTATGGACAGCCTAAACCAAAGCCAGCGTCCAGCTCCCACAAAGGGGAGGGGGGCGGACATTGACCTGTTTAAAACTTTTAATGGTGCTCGAGGATTGGGGAAATGATGTTTAAAGTCATTCAGTCGGGCGATACCTAAACTATTGTGACACCAAAAAATAGCCATCCTTTCTAAGGCCTCATGCAAGATTTTCCATGAAGCTTAATAGAAATCCGTGAATGCAAGTTTCATTGTCCTACAAAATAACAATATGGCTAAGTGCACTGTTCCCTTTAAGCTGCGCGGCTGCGCGGCCGCGCAGCAATCTAACAGATGCCGCGCAGCAGTTTTGAGTACCGCGAAGCTAATTTCCACTTAAGTGGCTGTTTTGTCTGTAGGCTGTAAAAAAATTGATGCTGTAAAAATTTGCACACAACTTTATGATTTTGCACACGAACCAACAAACCTTAGAGGGAACATTGGCTCAGTCACTCACCAATTGCAGTCCAGGACTTGTAATCTGTGTGAATCGCGTCGACGAATGTGGCGTCTGTGGGATCCAACCTCACTCTTGGATCAGTGTTCTCAAAATATGGTCCAGCTGGGTCCAGCCCTGTGACAGAATTATAGCATAACAATCCATGTATGATTAAAATAAAAGGGAAAGTATTACTTTGCATCCTTTATATTATACCAATCGAACAATATGAGTGATGCCATATTACAGTTGAATAACCTTTTATAAGTTCAAAAATTGGTCATATGGCAGGAAATGTAAATACCCCCCACCAGGTGCTTTGATGTTGATATTAAGACATGAATTAATTTATTGACACTTATCTTTCTGGAAATCGCTATTCTGCACTGTCTATTAATAGTCTAATAAAATAGTTAAGAAACTCATTGATTTTAATCAATGTACTTTGTATGAGATAGGTAGTTATCAAAGATAATACAAGTCACCATTATTATTATGGACTATAAAATGAGCCCAACATGTCATCTCCCTAACAGACAAAGTTCCAATCTACCCTCTCTCCCAAACCTTCTCCTACGTCAGTTGTTGAGTTCAGTAAATGATTTAGTAAATTTGTGTGGACTCTACGCATTTTTTCCCCATTGGTTTTATTGATTTTTTTAAACAAAAAACCCAAATTCACCTGTGATTCTGCCAAGACCAGGCGTCCGTTCCCCAGCGTAGCCAGCGATGTGGGCACCAAGGCTGTGACCAATGACGTGGAAATCTCCAGCCGTGGTCTCAGGAAAGTTTTCCTGGTAAATGAAAAATACGAATTGTAACACACGTTTATGTATTTATACTTTGTAATGCTATCAATGCAATTTTGCTGTCGATTTAAGTAGGTTTCCTTAATAGCAATAATGAAAACGTCATTATATAAAAGAGGCAAATCAGTCATATGAGATATCATATGATATTTGAACATGTACTGACCTCATGTAGTGGGGACATGTACTGACCTCAGGTAGTTGGGACATGTACTGACCTCATGTAGTTGGGACATGTACTGACCTCAGGTAGTTGGGACATGTACTGACCTCAGGTAGTTGGGACATGTACTGACCTCATGTAGTTGGGACATGTACTGACCTCAGGTCGTTGGGACATGTATTGACCTCATGTAGTTGGGACATGTACTGACCTCATGTAGTTGGGACATGTACTGACCTCAGGTAGTTGGGACATGTATTGACCGTATCTAGATAGAAAAACTAAAAGGTCATTAACAAACTGACCAAAAAAAAAAAATCCCATCGTAATAAAATATATTCCTGTGTCACCACTATGCTGTATTTTGGATTCTAATTGTTCCAAAGATGTGTAGTTACTCCATTGAAATTAAGCAAAGAACAGCGTAAATACTCAAGCATCCCCACCCCCACCTCCAATCCTACCCCCACAACCCCCACATACACACACAAAACACACACATACACACAAACTTACAATGAGTTTCTGAATGAGGTACGCAATCTGTGCTCCAACAACACGTGTGTTGGCAGTGGCCTGTGTGTAGGGCGGGCCGTTACCCGTGTGCCAATCTACAATGACAACGTTGTAATCTGCTTTTCTCAACAGCTCGTCCTTCATGTCCTGCCAGTGCATGTAAGAACACCGACTTATGTTTGTACGTATATGAAAACCATCTCATGTCTGTACGTATAAGAAAATCATCTCATGTCTGTACGTATAAGAAAACCATCTCATATCTGTACGTATAAGAAAACAATCTCATGTTTGTACGTATAAGAAACCAATCTCATCTCTGTACGTGTAAGAAAACCATCATGTTATGTTAGCACGTTGAGAAAAACCACTTTATCTTCGTACTCGTTAACGTGGCCCTTGTTCCCACGCCCCACGCAACAGTGCCCCAAGGCGAAGGTGCGCTTTGTCCCACGCCCCACGCAACAGTGCCCCAAGGCGAAGGTGGGATCTCAATAAGTTAAAAACTGGTTCGCTGGTTAAATAATCGTTTTAAGAATAAAAACGTTACGCCGAAGGTAGTTTATGATTTAATACAGGTAATAATTGAATAAGAGCATACAATTGATACACAGAACTAAACTGTTTAAAAGAAAGAATTCAAAAATATTAGTGAAAACTTATTATGTGTAATACCTTACAAAAAAACAATAAAACTGCTATTTAAGATATTTCGAAAATTTAACACCCGATTTGTAAAAATAAAAAAAATTATCCATTTACCGAACTGGGGCGAAACGGCTAAATGCCGGCACCGTTCGTGAATGATAAATATAAATAACATTTAAATATATTGTTACCTTTGATAACGCTGAACATTTAGTTTAAAAAAACTTTTTTAACACATTCAATTTGAAATCAACTTAATTAGCTAAATCGATACTTTGATATTTATGAATTACGCTAAAAACCTAAGATTGAAACTTCTTCGTTAGGAATAAGTAACGTGATCGTTCAAATCTTACTCTTAACCAAGTAGTTGTAGCCGGGTCCTGGAGGAAACCGTGCACAATGATCTTTGTTAGGCGAGGCTTGTAGCCGGTCCATGTGTCGGCCACAGTGGTCGTTTTTAAAGCCTCGAGATCTTGACCAACGTCCGAATTATTCCGTGAGAAATGTGCGAAAATGGTGCTACAAAAAAAATGTTTAACCATTTACTGGGGAACATTGAAGTTGATAGTCAGACAGTATGCAGCACACAGACTAAACAACAGATTTGATGGTAAGAAAAAGTATGTACAGCACTAACACTAACATTAGAATAAATGTAGGGGTCAGTGATGTCAAACGTCCGTAAATTTACGGAAAGTCCCTAAAATGAGTTTATTAAGTAAAAGAAAGTCAATAAGACATCAGCAAGATCCGCCAAGAAATGGAAATTGTGCTGAAGACTTTTGATTCGAACCTAATCTGGCTTTTCCACGGTTTGTACATTTTTGTCATTCTGTTTCTGTTGCTTGAAGCTTAAATTGGTTATATGCTCATAAACAAGAGAGGTTCATCACTGTTCAGAATGACATACAATAAAATAATGTTACAAACAGGACTGTGCATTAAAAGACATAAGGCATAGACTTATACACCGGATATACAGTCAAGAAGCATGGGTAGTTTAATTCTTGTTCGTCCAATACTTATAAAATAGTTGATCATAATTATATCGTGTCAATAAAGATTATTTTGCTCCGTAAAAAATGTAATTATAATTTAAAATAATCGACAAGTAAATTTGATTTTAATAGGTCGGCAACCGCCTTTGGTGTGTACATCAGCTCGTGATGTGTACATCGGCTCTTGATGTGTACATCGGCTCTTCATGTGGACACTGAATCTTGATGTTGACATCGCGTCGTTCTGGCTTGAAAATAACTTTAATTTCTAGCATCGTGGCTGATGCACGGCCACCGGTTTTATATTGTCTTTCTATCTCAACACTATTTAAGGCAATTATCTCCTTCACACCAAGCCACAACCCCAACCCCACTTTCTTGTTTTATATTTACTATGTTATTTTGTTGAACTATTGGTGTTACGTAAATGTCAACAACAAAAAAACGGTTGATGTGATTCTTGACGATATTAAAGACTTCTAGAATACAGACGAAATTGATGAAATTAGTTATACGACCTTACAAGAAAAAGATATAGTTCATTTTACCCAATTTTTCCCGGGGATTGAGGCAGTACGGTAAATGGTCTTTCGGGGCTGTTGTCAAATGGAGACTCCGTGGAGAAGCAGCCCAAATCGTCATAGCACACCTCACTTCCTGTTAGGAACACAAAGGGAGGTTACACGGCGTATATCCTCGTGGTAACGTGTTTTCAAATTGAGACGAGAATAGAATAGAAATTGTTAGTATAATTGTAAGTGTAATGGTAAGTATAATTATAAGTATATGGTAAGTGTAATGGTAAGTACCGGTATATCTAAGTGTGGTTTAAAAATTCCATTGTGTAATGTCCCTGTCGTAGTCATGGGAATTTTATCCCATCTATTTTTTTCTCATTCTCTGCCTCTCTATATATATCTCACACACTCTCTAACTCACTCTCTCACTTTCTCTCTCTCTCTCACACGTCTTTCATTGTATCATTCTCTTTTCCTCATTCTCTTATGCTATTACTTTCTCAAACTTGTTATGACTCTCTCTCTCTCATTGTCTCACTCGCTCACCCTCTACATCCCATTCTAACACACTTTTCCTCTCACTCTTTTTATCACTCTATCACTCTACCTCTCATATACTTTTACTCTCTCTCTCTCTCTCTCTCTCTCTCTCTCTCTCTTTCTTACTCTGTCCTTACCTCTAGCTGTCTCTCTCGGTCTTCCTCACGCTTCTTATCTTGTTCACTCTTTTTGTTGTCTCTTTCTCAATGTCTCTCTCCATCTCTCTTTTTCTCTCTCCCGTTCTCTGTTGCTATCCTTCTCTTGCTCTTTCACTTCTAGCTTCCCTCCCTCTCTCTTTCTTCCCCTGTCTCAAACTCGTCTCTTGCTCTTTTCTGCCCAGAAATAATATACTCCTCAATTATCTTACAACAAACTTTGAACAAATTCGTTGAGGGAGACATTTTGATAACGCAACATAAAGAACAATGACGACCTACAAGTCAGCAATATAGGCCAACACATAATCGAGTCATTCTATGATGGCTTCAGACTTATGTGAAACTGTCATATCTGGATTACAACATGACAAGACTGGTGGAGTTATAAGCATATGCAAAAACGTATTTCTGAGATCACTTTTTTTTTTTTGTTCAACTTACGTTTGTTCAGCAGTTTAGCCCCATCATCACATAACGTGTGTGTTGAAAGCTGCAACAGTATCAGCAAAGGAAACATTTGTGAAGGTGCGATGATCTGTCGTTGACGTGCCTATATCATGTCAGGCTATGTCTTCATATCCTCCGCTTTTATAGTTTTGACTTTGCTGTGTTATTATGGAAACTGATCATACATATATATAATATATATACACCCACACAAGCTTGTAATTCACGCTCATTGAACTTTTCGCTCCTCGGAGAGTTTTATATAAGTGGTGCTTGTCTTGTGAAGTGTTGGTGCATAATGGCGCAAGTCAATTTTTTGTAATGCGGCAGAACAAAATCCCCCACACATGCATATTTTGGGTTCATTTGATAATTTTATTTCCGAAATTCATTTGAATTTTCATTAATAATCAATGATATATATATATATTTTTTTTTTTTAAATTGAGATACGTTTTATCCACATACTGAATGGATAGGGGGGAGGCAGGTGCTATCGATTATGGAGATTTTGATATGTGTGTGTATGAGCCCGTGGGGGAAGGGCCGGCCTTAGGCCACTGCGACCTAGGCGGTCGCAGTGGGCCCCGCACTTTCATAGGCCCCACTTTCTAATACAAAATCTTAATTTTCACTTATTATTCTTATCCCTACCCAGACTGGGCCCCGCGCAATCCGTTTCGCATAGGGCCCCGCAATGTTAGGGCCGGCCATGCGTGGAGGGGGGGGGGAGTCTTGGCAGAAAGCAAGTACATATTTGTTTTAAAATTCTACAATAATCATCCTAAAATTCTGAGAGAGAAAAAATAGGATAGCTATTATATCTCAAATGCTATAAAAAATAAAATATTAAGCAATATTTTGTAAGAATAATCGTAGGCTTGTTGCTCTGTGTTTCCACAAATGAACTCCTTAAATATACCTCAAATGGTACTCAGTAGTAGTAGTATTACAGCAGCAGGGGGAGGGGGCTCGAACATTTGACTTTTATTGCGTGCGTACCTGATGGATGACCTCATACGTCACATATCTTCATCCCACCTCCTACACACACACACACACACACTATTTTGGAGAGGGTCGAGAGCAAAACTGTTTAAGATGGACATAAAATCCGAGAGGCACGACAAAAGCGGTACAACGGTACAAGAATCTGTCAACGGTACAAGAATCTGTCAACGGTACAAGAATCTGTCAACGGTACAAGAATCTGTCAACGGTACAAGAATCTGTCAACGGTACAAGAATCTGTCAACGGTACAAGAATCTGTCAACGGTACAAGAGAATCTGTCTTATTTTGTTCGTTCAACTTTACATCGCGATATCGGTTCCATTGTTTAAACGAAACGTTCATATCTTAGCGTCATTTCGCACGATCAAATTCCTTTCAAATTTGCGTCCAATTTTTTTTTGAGAGTTTTCTTTTTTTTTTTTCTTTTTTTTTTTTTTTAGACAAAAATAAGAATTTGATCAAATAAGTAATCTGAAGGTTGTGACAAGGCTTCATACAAAAATCGCATCCAATTTATGTACGGAAATTCGAAAATAAGTTGATCGTGTGAACTGAGCCTTTCTCAGACTCATTAACCCGAATATATTCAAAATGAGCACCGTCATTCATTCATAGAAGAATAAAGAACAAAACCCTGAAAAATACTCATCATTATGGATCACGTAATGTATGACGACATATATGCCGATAAAACCATACACAAAACATGTAAGACCGTAAGACTATACACTATCCAGAAACCCTGAGTCGAACCACGCGTGTCTTCACATTAACGTGAACAGCTAATCCCACCCTCAGCGTTAGGGGGGGGGGGCAATGTTTCCACGCCACTTCATCCCTGAGAGGCACTTTACCTCTATCTGTACTCGACATTGTGAAAATGTCCCTTCCCCTGCTTTTGTTCTATCTCATACCCGCACGTCATCTCGAGCAGGGCACTGAGATCATAGTCGTGCTCTCTAATGGCGAGATCACATCAAACTTTCTGATCCAACGTTGAATTTAAGTTGAATTTTAAAAGAGTCCTTTTGATAGTACGAGAACTACAAGCAACCCCACAGGCTGGGTGAGGGCCCTCTGGTGGTATGAATAAATATGAGAACTCGCCATCATCACTTGGCCAAATGGTTGATGCGTTTTTACTAAGGTGGTTTCGGGTCGGGTGGGGTTGACCTAGGTCGATTTAGAAATAATTTTGCATGCCATCATGACAGCGCTTTCCAAAAGTTATGACATCATGACATCACTTTCCAAAAGTTATAACATCATGACATCACTTTCCAAAAGTTATAACAACATGACAGCATATTCCAAAAGTTATGACATTATAACATCACTTTCCAAAAGTTAAGACATCATGACAGAGCTTCCCACAAGTTTAGACAACATGACAGCACTTTCCAAAAGTTATAAAATCATGACATCACTTTCCAAAAGTAATGACATCATGATAGCACTTTCCAAAAGTTAAGACATCATGACAGCACTTTCCAAAAGTTAAGACATCATGACAGCGCTTCCCACAAGTTAAGACAACATGACAGCACTTTCTAAAGTTATGAAATCATGACAGCACTTTCCAAACGTTATGACATAATGACATCCCTTTTCAAAAGTTGTGACATCTAGAGAAAACTCAATTGAACATAGTATTTTCCACGCTTTAAATCAATGAATAGATCATATAAATTACGAAATAATATGATCAGCAGTCGGACCAAGACTTCACGACGAGACGTGAACCGCAGTGCAATTCTTCCGTGGTGGTTCCCAGAGCGCTGCCGGACCCTTCAGAAGGACGAAAAGCTGGCAGTGCTCAATAAATCGTTCACCATTCCCTGTTTCAATGTGGAATTTTCAAATCCGCCCGTCCCACTTTGCAGCTACGTATGTAAATGCTCCTAATTACACGCAACGACGCAGCTGTGGTCATAATTTACATTTTTTAAAATACGGCTGAATGCAAACTGTTAACAAAACTGTCGTGGGATTCATACAATAAATGTATGGCTACAACAATTATCCCGCAAGACAACTTAAATTACGCGATTTTTTTTAAAATAATTTTCTTTCCACCATTCAAATCATATCCACCATACATTTTTAGGCAAATATCGATAAGAAGTCAGCTGTTATTTTGTTAAAATCTTTACATTACGTTCAGGGCATCTCTTTTTGATTTGCCAGCTATAATGACTGAGCGATACAGAGGAGGTTTTGCTCTGTTTCCAAGTTGTAAAAATATATTGTACGGGGAAGTGGAGGACGAACTGACTTGAAAAATCTGTTGCTCTGTGCGTTGTTCAGTGTCCTTTAAAACAAGAATTAGATTTGCCGCAATCAGAGACCGCGGCGTCTTGATACTTCCTCACCGTTCCACTGAACTTGGTTTTTTTTGGTCGGGGACTTGCGCCAACTCTAATTCTTTTGTCTCATTTTTAGGTAGGGTACATGTACACATGTACATTTAATGTACACTTAAATAGACTTTTTTTTACCGATAAACGCATTTACCGAAACGTTTAGCTTTAAATCCGGTACGATCATCGTTAAGGCTGAAGATCTAATGTTTTATTTACACAAACTGTGTCTAATTAATCAACTTGAAAGCCTTATCGCAGCACAATACACTTACAATTAGTTAATTGATTTTCACAAGTACTAATCTTAAATATCTTATAGGAAACTTTTAATAAGCTTGGTTATATTTCATGTAAGGTTTAGGGTTCTCTAAATCTGCTGGTTACGAAAATGATGGAGGAAAAGATGGATTGGACGAGACACATTTTGATTAGTGTTTAAGTCATTACAAGTTGAAAACTAATTTTTTTTTTAATGATTTTTTTTAGAAATATTTCCTACAGTCTGTCACTGTTTTCCTGATCATCATTTTCAAATTTCGTGCAAACCGACAACACCGGCGCACATGGACGTTAACATAAATTAAACGATTTGACGAATGTAATAGGGAGGACCAATATTTTGTTCACAAGGTTGTTATGAAGTATTTACAAACAATGTTAATTATGCAATTACAATAAATCACTTGCTAATGATTATTTGTGTTACAGCTGTCAGCATTCAGGCCATCGGGGTGGTTATATTATGGATCTGACAATGCTGGTGACTGGTACAATTTGCTGCGTACATTGTGTTACAACAAAAATTTGTGCATTTATAACATCATTTATTATTGCACTGTCGGCAGGACTGTTACTGTTAGTTTCATCAAACGATACAAACAAAACAGGAAAAGCAAATTTTTAACCAAACCATATATTAAGCAGAGTTTTCTGAGAACTAAAATATATAGACCCATTAATTCAGTTCTACTGTATCCAGGCTGTATTAGAGCTCAATGGATTAAGAAGGTGTTGAATTCATGTAAATAAGGGTAAATGAAATAATAAGTTCAAAAGACGCCGTATGGCGTTAGTGCCTAGGAGCACATCTTATTATTGGCATATCGCCAACAACTTTCCTTTGTAACACTTCCAACACTAATTAATATCCAAGAGATTATTTTAAGTTAAATTGTTTTGGGGAATGTGACATGATGCTAAATGAATTTATATGTAGCTTTTCATGCTGAAATTTTAAGATTAAAAAGAAAACAAAGATGTCATCGTCTATAAATCCTTCATTTGATTAGATATTTCTATGCGACTGTGTGACTTTGCCACCAGGATTTTCCAGTTATTTTATAATTTCCCTTTTTTTAGATGCCTCGCTGATGTTAATTGAATTCATTAAACTTATTACTACATACTTTCACCCTTTTATTTAGAACATGAATTAGTAAAACGATTTTGTTCTCTCCTAATAATGTAAAACGATTTTAAACGTCCTTTTCTTGAAACAGGATGCCAGCTCTTTTATCAAGACGATCGTATGTGAAAACAATTAAAATAATTAGTACTAAAACAATTGTTGACTCTTTCGTGTCGAAGTTTCGAATAGGTCGAAAATCTTCCCCTGTACCGACCCCTTCCCAGCAATCTTGAAGACAGCTAGTAGCTTTTTCGTTCACTAACATATATTATTTTACTAAGTTTTCACCTTTTTTTTGTTTGGCAACTATTTCCAATGAATGGGAAACGACCGAGTATGTAAAGCTAATTAAAATAATAAAACCCAATAAAAGAAAATGTGTAAGACTATTGCCTAAAGGTTAACCGATCGATGTTGACCTTAGATTTCAAAGTTTGGACAAAAAGAAATCGATCACAATTATTTAGATATAAACAAGTACATTACCTGTAATCGTCTCACTCTGGATGTTGACACCGAGGGGGGGGGGGGGGGGGGGGCTGCCAACCCGTGATCATGGCTGTGCGATGTGCAAGTAGTAATTATTCCCTCAGTTCTGGACGAATCAATGTGCCCCCCATTTTAAGGTCAGTAAACAACAACTGAACATCTCTGTGCTGCAATGACTATACTTAAGAGATGCGGCTCCATCAGCCATTCAGTTCAGTTGTTTAAATCATAATTTCATACTCTTTAAGATAATTGTAATGTTCTCTTCAGGTGCAGCAAATCATATGTGAAAGTTGTTTTGCTTTTTTTTTTAAATATTTGTCTACTTAGTTTCAGGTTAAGTTTCTTTTCAACAAAATCAGGGTTTAAAGGATTGATAACTATGAATTTCTAAACAGAAGTGAGATTATATTTATTTTTTTTATTTTAAAGAATATCCAATGCAAGACCATAATCACTGGGGGTGAGACTTAGAAAGCTAAAGAGCTCTTTAAATATATTTATAAGCCTACTTCTATTATTTAAAATTGTAACAAAGTTAAAAATAATGTTTTTTTTATTATTATTGACCATAAACTGTCAACAAAAACCAATCAATTATAACACCAATTATGGGCGTAAAACGTTGATTATGGACATAAAACGTTGACACTATAACATACAAAATTAAAGCATTCGCGCCAAAAGCAGGAACAGAGAAGATATGAGTGCAAATCCAGTCGTTCAGCCGTACAATAAAATTGTAAGCGATGACCTGTTCAATCAGTTCGAGACGTACATCGCATTCTGGCTGGTCATGATCCTCTGCTGCTTCGGCATCGTCACCAACTCGTTCAGCGCCGTCGTGTTCCTGCGTCAGGGCTTCAAGGACGGGGTCAACATCTCCATGATGTCCTTGACCTTCTGGGACTTTTTCAAGTGCTTCGCCGCCTTCGTCCACAGAGTGTACGGGCCCATCAGCCTAGCCTCGCCGGCGGCGGCCACCTCGTGGAGGAACATGACGTTCCCGTACATGGCGTACACGCCGATCTTCGCCGGATACGTCTCCTTCGCGCTCACCTCGTACGTGTCCATCGAGCGGTGCGTCTGCGTTACTCGCCCGCTGACCGTCAAGTCGATATTCACGCCTAGGTTCACGCTCGTCGCGGTCGTCGCCATTTCGGTCGTAGTGTTCGGGGCTTACATGGTGATCTTCTTCACTTACGAGATAGCCTACGTCTTCAAACCTGAGTTTAACGCGAGCGTCGCTATTTATAGATACAACAGCTTCTACTACAGCCACCAGGAGGTCGTGATGGTGTACTACAAGTACGCGGGCATCCTCTTGCCGTTCGTAAGTTTCATCATCTTGTGTTCGTGCTCGGCCGTGACGGTTGTTTACCTGCGCCGATCTTCAAGGGCGCTCACCGTACACAAGACAGACTGGACAGACAAGAAGAGTTTTCAGACGAGCAGATTAAGTCTCAGAGAAAAGAAGGTCGTGAAAATGCTTCTGGGCGTGATCGCCGTCAACATAGGGAACCTGCTGCCTCGCATCGTCTTCTACATCGCGCAGCTCATCGAGCCCGAGCTGCAGCTGTTGAAGAAGTACAATAACGTGTTCAGCGCTGTGGCCGTCTGCATGTTCTCTCTGGACGTTCTCAAGGCCGGGGTCAATTTCTTTCTCTTTCTGACCATGAGCTCAAACTTCAAGGCCACATTTTACGCAGTCGTCTGCCCAACTTGCAATTTTTAGTGACGTAAATTTAACCATATTTTTTTTTATGTGTACAGGGTTGGATATAACGCGTAAATTGGTTAAATGAATTTTTTCTTCTTCAACGTTTAATGAAATAAGTGCTTTTGTTTACATTGTGGAGACGTTGAATGCAACAGCTTGTCATCATGTCATCATTTCATCATATCAGTGTTATTTTTAATCATCTTTTATGTCTTTATGTCAAAATCGGGTCAAACTGGAAAAGACTTTCAAAGGGTCAGTGTTTCAAGGGCGGGGTGAATATCTCCTTGATGTCGTTGTCCTTCTGGGACGCTTTTCAAATGTTTCACTGGGTTTTTATTCAAAAACATCATTTTAAGTGTACATATTATTATTTCACTTTCGTTAGATGTTATTTTCTATTCTTGATAGTTAATTAAAATGAATTATGGTAAAATTTTATACTCAAATAAAAGTCTTTTTTTTTAACATTGTTGTGTTCCTTTTTTTTTTTTTCCCAACGGCGAAGGACTAATTCTGTGGTGTATGAATAAATTATTAAAATATTATTCACACGTTTTCGCTTCCTGTAATGTGTCTATGGATTTTTCTGGCAGACCATGCAATATTAAAGATTATCATTTCTCCATTAGAATATGTAAAAATGCATGTTTGATCGCGCTTGTGATTGTGTGTATTAGTATGATGTCAATCCTTAGTGCGTGGGGGGNGGGGGGGGGGGGGGGGGGGGGCTTGGGGGACTGACTTTGATCAACACAATTTCTCACCTTCACAACACAAATGATAAAACCTTTTATCAAATTAGGTATCCACGAATACTCTCTAAAGACGCCATCTTTTATTGAATCGATCTGGCTGTCCACACTTACGTGTGTGACGTCAAGGGCAGGCTTCATTGGCTGCCTTTAGCTTCTTGGCGTCATTAGATCAGCTACGTAAGCAGTCTTCTTAGAAGTCTACTGTTACTGAAATAAACAGCGGACGCACATTATAGAATTGGATAAAAGGTAGCCTAAATACATATATAGATACATCGCTGAAAATGTTGTGACAGGTAACAATTTCTAAGGGTTCTTTATCATTAAAAAAATAAATAAACACACTTATAAGGACATTGACGAAGAGCATTAAACACAATATGGATCATTTCGATGGATTTGAGAAAAGGACGATGATTACATCATGAATCAGACGCCGTCAGCGCAACCATTAAATACGTCATTATCAGACACAGTCAGGCAGTGGCGTGGCTAGGGTGGTGCGGACCGCACCGGATGACACCAACCCTAGCTACGCCACTGCCGTCACGGCATCCATGAAATTAGTCGTTTTCAAACGCGCAAAATCTGCGGAACTTAAAGCTTTTGTCTCTGTTGAGGGCTGGTGTGGTTTAGTGGGTTGAAGGAGTTGAAGAGGTGGGGGGAAAGGGGGGGGGGGTAACCGTTTTTAAGTTCAACTTAAATTAGAAAACGATATTGTATTATTTAAATTTTCATAATAAAAGTTTATTATAGTCATAAATGGTTTAACGCCTGGAAAAAAATCCTTGCAACTAAGGGCGCAAATCCAATCAGTGATCTTAATTAATCTATACTTAAATCAAAGAAGCTCAAAAATCCTAAAAATTCCACTGATGATGAGGATAAGCGAGGCGTAATTTGTCTTTCTAATAGGCTTTCGAAAATTCACAAAGGAAAGATATGAGAAAGTTTGAAAGAGAGAACAAAAATCAATAGGGAAACTAAAATGAAAGGTTCGGGCTTCATCACGAAACAAAAGAGTAACCGCATAGCATAGTCACTGGTGGTAATGATGTGGTAGAAACAGAAAGTTGTCCAACACCAAAGCGCACGTACTAACCTGTTTTTTTGGTGTTCCTTTAACGCAGTGGTTCTCAACCTTCCTAGTGCCGCGACCCTTAAATACCGTTTCTCGGGTCGCGGTGACCCCCCAGCCCAGCCACACAATTATTTTCGTTGCTTCTTCATAGCTGTAAGGATATGTGTTTTCAGATGGTCTTAGGCGACCCCTAGAACAGGGTCGCGTGACCCCCTAAGGGTCGCGACCCACAGGTTGAGAACGGCTGCTATAACGCCTCCTAAATATCTTGTTCTAGTATTTCTAACATTTTGCTCTACTATTTCAAAGATCTATTTTTCTGGTATTTCTAATATCGTGCTCTGGTAATTCTACTATCTTGTTCTACTTTTTCTAAATCTTGTTCTATTTCTAACATCCTGTTCTACTATTTCTAACATATAGTTCTACTATTTCTACCATATTGTTCTACTTTGTCTAACATATTATTCTATATTTACAATTGCTTACATATTGTTTTACTATTTCCAACATATTGACTGCTATTTCTATCATATTGTTCTACTATTTCTACTATCTTTTTCTAATATTTGTAACCTTTTGTTCTACTATTTCTAATTTCTTGTTCTACTATTTCTATCTTATTGTTCTACTATTTCTACTATCTTGTTCTACTTTTTCTACTTCCTCTTCTTCTATTTATACCATCTTGTGTATACTTTTTCTATCATATTATTCTATATCTACTATTTCTTACATAGAGTTCTACTATGTCCTTCACCGTGATTCAACACCGTTTCTGATGCTTCATAAACACTTCACGAAGTAAATCAAACATGTACAACGCACCAATTTTACCAAGTGGGACATTGAAATCACTCAGAATGTCAACCAAAAACTCTTGGAGTTTGGAGAAGTCGGCCGGAATTATTTTTTTTACAAAAACTACCTAGGGCTGAAATAATGAACCGCATAATTCGTTATAAAACTTCTTGGAGAACACTGTTACACTCTGCGGCAGTCAATGAATGGCATTTACTTACGGTCACATATGCGAGTGATGAGGCTTTTTGTAGCATCTCCGAGTGTGTCGTAGCTGGAGGCCCTGATGACATCGCGTGTCTCGGTGCATATGTTGAGGATGTCCACATCCGGCACGTCGCTGCCGATGGTGAGACACAGCAGATGCACGCCCAAGTCTTTGAGCTTCTGGGCGGACGTTTTAGCTACACTCGAAGTAAATTATAATTATACAGTGTTCAGTTACACCTAAATCTTTCAATTTTAAGGCGACAGTTTCTTTGGTTTTTGGTTTTTGTATAGTGTAAGATTTATATAACAATAATATCCTTTGATTTAATTATACCTGAAAATAAGAGGCATCATTTGTTTTGATATAACTCTATTATCAAGAGCGTCATCACATCTGAAGATTAACCGTGTTTCATTACTTTGCATTATTTCACATAAAACCAAAAAAAAAATAACCAACCAGCTTTTGAGCCATTTCGGAAACAAAATGATTTTTCAAATATTGAAGATATTTGCGTAATTAGAATGCGTCATCTTAGAGTGCTCCGTGCCATGCTGCACCTAGAATATACACTATGATGCGGGCACTGCACATTTACATCATAGCGAATTTATTAAACATTAAATAATTGCTGAAAATGTAAGGATTTTCTTCAAATCGATGTAATTATTATTTGATTTTCCCGTGAAATAATAAATGTTTAAACATCTGTACGTCGAGAAAAGTGTAAAATAACGAGCTTAAATTTAATTAGTTGAGTTGGCGTCGATATTTCAAAATGTAATCATTTTTATGACGCCCACAACGTTTAGATAGTGAAGGAATTGCAACTAACACCGACAGATCATCATATTTCAGCTTCCCAATCCAGTGTGCGATCGTACTCAACATTCAGTCAAATCAGGCACACACAACATTCTCAGCCCACTTCAACCGATCCAGTGCAACTACCGATTTCATACCCCATTGTCACTTACAGGCGGACAAATTTTGAGTGACGCCGTCCGTCACCAGAATCACGAGTTTCCTGGCACCAGGTCGACCACCGGCAGGCGTGTTAAGCATGGCGTTAGTTCTCACGTAATCCAGCGCCTTATTCAGGTAGGTTTGTGCGTTCAGGTACTTGGCAGATGTAAGAACCTAGTTTGAAATGAGAATTTTATTTCACATTTCGACCACAGGAACATTAGACTTGGCATTGGGTGTAACTTTCAAGGGCACTGAAAGCTAAAAAAGATGAACGCTTACAACAACAACAAAAATGTGTTCTGTGTTCAATTAAAACAACTGAGAAATGTGTCTTTGCTTTTTTGAATGCACTCGTACCTACTAAACGATTAAAAGGACAGATCAATACATAAATACATTGCGTTAAGACCCTCGTGAAGCAGGACCAAGAGAAATCTCATGAACAATATAATACAAAAAGCCCAAAATATGCAAATGCAAATTTCCCCCGTCACTTAAGACGATAATTCATGCATTTGATTTGCCCCGAGACAATCTTCGACAGTACAGATAACATGACAGATTCAATATTTCAATTCTTTGCATGAAGAGATCCTACATCATTATCCCACCTACCGGTTCCATGGATTGGGCGTCGGGGTAAGTCTTCAGGTCAAAGAGCTTGACAGGGCTGTAGCTGTACGTGGCTGCACCAAAACGAGTCAGCAGAAGGTCGATGTCGAAGAGTTTCGTCAGGTCCGATGCGTACCTCATTTCCTTCTGGAAGTTGGCCAGGCCGTTATTATTGGAAGAGTCCAAGAGGAAGATGATGTCCGCTAATGTTTGCTTTGGACACAGTCTTGGTGGTGGCGTCGGCAACGCTGTAGGGAAACATTTTTCAAATCAATTTGTCGTGTTTAGCGAATAATTTTCTTTGTACATTTCCTTTACTTTCCAAGCTAAACAAATGTGAACCTTAAGGCACGGCAAACATGGGCTGCTATATACAAGTGAATATGGGTACATTAAATTTCCTGAAACCCACATTTTGGGTAAAGTCGGGCCTGATAGCAAAAATTTATGTTAGAATTTTTTTTTTTCCTTAAGTTTGCGTAAGTCTACGACAAACTACATTGTATTGTCTTCTGTGTTTGAATAAATAAGTTTATATTTCCACAATAAATGAATGGTACAACACCCGAGTTGCCGTTACCTTGAGCCGGCCCTGAACTTATGCCGATTAAACAGTGGGTTTGTTTTTAATCTTTATTTGTGTTTTGATTTTCGTGGCAGTTGAGGCTGTGATTTTGTATCATTGTTTTTATATTATAAATTAAAATTGTCTAGTTTTTGTTGAGAATGTAACATTTTAACTTCAAGGGGAAAGCATCAGAAACACGTATTTAAAGTACTGGGGCCAATTTTTAAAAAAATATGTTTTACTTGTTGTCGGTGGATCTGTTACAACCGCTGGAGCAGGATCGGGTTTGGGTTCAGGCACCGGCTCCACGTTAACTTGGGAATATTGTTCGGAGACCACGGCGGGTTGGCTTGGTGAAGGTTGAACCGAAGGTTCCTGACTACCTGAGGATTGTTGGGCTGAAGGTTCTTGGATGACTGATGGTTGCTGAGCTGATGGCTCCTGGACTGGGGGTTGTTGGGCTGAAGGTTCCTGGACTGGGGGTTGTTGGGCTGAAGGTTCTTGGATGACTGATGGTTGCTGAGCTGATGGCTCCTGGACTGGGGGTTGTTGGGCTGAAGGTTCTTGGATGACTGGTGGTTGCTGAGCTGATGGCTCCTGGACTGGGGGTTGTTGGGCTGAAGGTTCTTGGATGACTGATGGTTGCTGAGCTGATGGCTCCTGGACTGGGGGTTGTTGGGCTGAAGGTTCTTGGATGACTGATGGTTGCTGAGCTGAT
>CAXITT010000241.1:264447-280102 GCA_964033795.1 Lymnaea stagnalis
GTTGTTGGGCTGATGGTTCCTGGACAGTGGGTTGGTGTGCTGAAGGTTCTTGGATGACTGATGGTTGCTGAGCTGATGGCTCCTGGGCTGAGGGTTGTTGGGCTGAAGGTTCCTGGACTGGTGGTTGTTGGGCTGAAGGTTCTTGGATGACTGATGGTTGCTGAGCTGATGGCTCCTGGACTGGGGGTTGTTGGGCTGCAGGTTCCTGGACTGGGGGTTGTTGGGCTGAAGGTTCTTGGATGACTGATGGCTGCTGAGCTGATGGCTCCTGGACTGAGGGTTGTTGGGCTGAAGGTTCCTGGACTGGGGGTTGTTGGGCTGAAGGTTCTTGGGTGACTGATGGTTGCTGAGCTGATGGCTCCTGAACTGAGGGTTGTTGGGCTGAAGGTTCCTGGACTGGGGGTTTTTGGGCTGAAGGTTCTTGGATGACTGATGGTTGCTGAGCTGATGGTTGCTGAGCTGATGGCTCCTGGACTGAGGGTTGTTGGGCTGAAGGTTCCTGGACTGGGCGTTGTTGTGCTGAAGGTTCTTGGTTGACTGATGGTTGTTGTGCTGAAGGATCATGGACTGAGGGTTGTTGCGCAGAAGGTTCCTGGACTGACGATTGTTGCGCAAAAGGTTCCTGGACTGGGGGTTGTTGAGCTGAAGGTTCTTGGTTGACTGATGGTTGTTGAGCTGAAGGCTCCTGGACTGATGGTTGTTGAGCAGATGGTTCCTGACCTGATGGATGTTCGGCTGACGGTTCCTGGACTGAGGGTTTTTGTGCAGAAGGTTCCTGCACTGAGGGTTCCTGGTCAACTGAAGCCTCCTGCACTGAGGGTTCATGGCCAATTGAAGGTTCCTGGACTGAGGGTTGTTGTGCTGAAGGTTCTTGGACTGAGGGTTCCTGGCCTATTGGAGGTTCCTGATTCCCTACAGATCCCTGTGTCGCTTCTAAGTTTCCAGAGAGTTTCTGAGCTTGGGGTAGAGGTACCTCGGGGCCGCGGGTGGTAACAGGCTGCCGTGTCGATTGTGGTGGTGTTATTTCAACGTATATCTTTAATGTGGGCTCAGTTCTAAGAGGCAGTGTTGTCATTGCCCTTCTCACGCCACTGGTAGTGGGGGTAGGCGGCCTTGTAGTCAAAGTGGGTGCCGGTGTTTTTGTAGTCGTCGACGGAGTCGCTTTTGTTGGTTTTGCCGTTGTTGACGGCCTTGATGTGGTTGTTGTAGTTGTCGGCTTTGTTGATGTTGCTGTCGGCTTCGTTGAAGTCGTTGTCGGCCTGGTTGTTGTCGTTGTCGGCCTCGTTGTAGTCGTTGTCGGCCTCCTTGTTGTCGTAGTCGGCTTTGTTGTTGTTGGTTTGGGGGTAGTTGTAGTTGCAGCACTCTCTAAATAATATAAAAAATCTTTTTTGTACAGCCGTTGATTATCAAGAAGGAAAATTAAAAATTAACTTTATTTAGTACTCAGCTCTTTACTTTGTAAAACATATTTCACAAGACCTTACATGAAAAAACAATTTTTAAGTTAATTAATTTATTGATTTCAATTTTGTTTGGGTTACGCATAATTACACCTTGAAATCCAATCCAAATTGAACATTTGATTTTACCATTTTTTTTTAAAAATTTTTTGGCATACCAATAATTATGAGTTAAAAACAATTTTAAAAAAGTAAAACTGTCATATTTTAATTTTATAGAAAATGTAATGTGGTATGGGGATCGCTTTCAGATTCAGCATTGCTGCGATATTTTGTGTTAATCACAAAGATTAGTATGTCTAATTGTGTGCTGGGTAGATTGGTCCCGTTAACCTTGGATAGCGATTCATCTAAGAGAAGGCAAATTTCTGAAATTAAACCCGAAAACTGGAGCCCCTTGGAACGGATAAGAGCACATGCAGTGAGACACAACTCATCCACGGCATCCTGATCTAATTTCAATCGTCTCGACTAAGTCTCGCCATCGGATCAAAAAGGCAAGGACGAGAGAGTGAGGCTGACGAATTGGGCAACTCTCCCTCACTTTAAAAAAAAAAAGGGCTCGGCTCAATGCTACTACTCATCTTGGTCATCTTCGCTTGCGGGGGGAGGAACAATATAAACATATTGTCTAGCTAGGTTAGTGACATTGAGACTTTCAAACATCTATTGTCATAACCAAGAAAATAGTGTAAGCAAATAATGTAAGAAAATATTGTACGAAAATAATGTAAGAAAATAGAACAAGAAAATAATGTAGGATCATAATGTAAGAAGATATTGTAAGAAAAAAGTGTAAAAAATAATGGAAGAAAATTAATTAAGATAATAATGTAAGAAAATTATGTAAGAAAATAATGCAAGAAATAATATAAGAAAGTAATGTGAGAAAATAATGTAAGAAAACAATGTAAGAAAATAATGTGAGAAAATAATGTGAGAAAATAATGTGAGAAAATAATGTAAGAAAATAATGTGAGAAAATAATGTGAGAAAATAATGTGAGAAAATAATGTGAGAAAATAATGTGAGAAAATAATGTGAGAAAATAATGTGAGAAAATAATTTAAGAAAATACTATAAGAAAATAATGTGCAATAATAATTTTGATCAGGTTCGACTGGTATAATGCGTGACATTGGGATTCTTGTTTGATCCAAATAACATATCAACGGAAATCTGACTTTATCGTACGGGCAATTTATTATCTTCTTTTTATGAGTCGATGGCTTATTGTTGAAATGCAAAATGTGAAAGTGACTTCACTCTCTTACTCCTTAAACACAAGCTATAAGAAACATTGCGCTAATAGCCACAAGCCTGCCAAAAACATGCGCAGTCGTCCCTCGCCACTTCGCGCTTCGACTTTCGTGGCTTCACTTTTTCGTGTTTTTACTGTTTCTTCCATTATGACGTGTATTCATTAAAAAGATGATCGAGATGGTGAAAATGATACAGTGCGTGATTATATGTTAAAAAAAAACTTTATAAAGAGCACTATTGCTGTATAGATAGTTAATTATATTTTAGCCTTACTCGACTAAGTCTTATATCAGAATTCTTTGTCTGAATATTCTCTAGATGTCACTATGTTATACTCACTGCTGGTAGTGCTGCAGTAATTGAAACCAAAATAACAAATGACTGACTTGGCGGCACTGGTGGTAGCGCCCACTACACCGTTGACCACTGACGTCCCAGTGTCCACCACGCTGGCTGAACAATAGAAAAAAAAAGAGAGTGTTCTTACGCGACCCGGTTGATCAGTGTCACAAAGGGCAGGCACGCACTCGCTCAACTTAAAAATACATCATAAACACATGGGATCTAATAATAATAACAATAATAATAAAGTTCATTTCAAAAACACGCTACATCCCCAAAGGCTCGAAGCGCGGTACAAAGTCAACAAAAAAAAAATCTATAATTTACCACATTTAAAACAAACGCAAAACTACAAAAACTAATTACAAGCATACAATGTCAAAGTTTTTCTAGCCATTTCAACCATAAGCAACACAGCCATTATGCATTAACTGGAAAATAAGGTAGACAATCATCCCAGAAGGTGTTTGCGAAATAGATGTGTCTTTCAATCGGTTTTAAAGGACTCCAGTGTCGGGTTGTTTCTGAGATCGACAGGAAGGGCGTTCCAAATTGTTGGACCGACAAATGCGAAAGTGCGCTTTCCGTAGGTCTCAAGGCAAACACGTGGCGTCGAGAGTTTGCCACTATCGGATGAGCGGAGCTCTCTAGTGGGTACATAAGGCGTCAGCAGCTCTTTCAGATAGGACGGCGCCAGGTCATGTAAGCAGCGGTAGCACAAAGTTGCGATTTTGTACTCTATGCGAGCACGCACCGGCATTATTAATGAACAATACCAGTAGCTAAGGACTGATTTATGATATAAGTGATGATGGGGACTATTTTATCCAGACATTCATACAAGAGCCCTGCTGGAAGAGGGTCAAGCGAACACGACTTTCTTGGGGTATCAGCGAGGATTTTCCTCACATTCGATTCACTGACCTCAACAAATTCACCCATAGACGAATCGTTGAATAGTGAGAATTCTGGAGCAGTATCGATGCAACTGTCAAGTTTCGCTCTGATCCTCTTAACTTTTGTAATAAAGTAGTCATTTAGAGCGTCTGGCAGCTCTTCTACACGCATGGACTCTCTCAATTCACGAGCTTCAGTGCGTGCAGTTCCTGATTTTATTAGTGATAGTCATCTGCTGGTCATCTACTGCAGTGATAGTCATCTGCTGGTCATCTACTGCAGTGATAGTCATCTGCTGGTCATCTACTGCATCCTGGTCTACTTCCAGTTGTCTTGACTAAATCTTGCCACCGGATCAAACAGGCAAGGGCGAGTGAGTGAGGCTGACGAATTGAGCAACTCTCTATCTCTTTACACAAAATACTGCTCAAATCAGTTGCTATTACTGAAGTCGAAAATTGCCTCGGTCGTCTTCGCGTGTAAAAGGACGAACAAACAACAGTGATAATCATACATTTTTTCACATTATTCTATGTGTTTATTTTAACCTAAAGCTGTTTTTAAAAAAAACTGTGCACTTACAAAAGAACCCTCCATTCACTTGTGTAAGGAAAGCTGCAAGAACAAATACTACGACAAACCTCATTGTGTTGTCTTCTCTGTTTAAATAAACAAGTTTATATTTCTACAATGAATGAATAGTTGAAAAACGCAATAATTCGTGAATTTTCTTAATGACCTTTAATTTCTTGAGTATTCTGATACATCTATTGAAATGTGTTATAATATATTATCAGTTTCTTACTTACAAATGTTCCCTTAGATAGGAAAATTGTGACAGGGAACTTATTTACAGTTTATTTTATTTTTTTTAAAAACGAGTTTTAACAAAGTTTCTTACCACAGGCAAGCGCTAGAAATGTTCATCCAAGACCTTGTACGAGAGATTTTTATTAAGAGGAATGAAATCTGTGTCAATAGAGGTTGCATAGACCATTGAATTACGAGGCCGAACAGCTGCTGCTGCGAGACGTTCTTTGTTAAATGCATTGTTAAACTGCACGTTTCCAAATAAACGCTTGGGGACACACTTGGTGTTTTTTAGCAAGTACAGGTACTCCACTGACCTATTTCATCTTACTGTTTTTAACGTTTTTTGTTTCTTTTTTCTTTTAAGCGGATGATGAAAACATAAACATAGACATTTTGAACCCGAGGTGAGGGGCGGGGTGGGGGGAATAACACAAGACGCAAAAAAACAAAACTATTTTAGACTTTGTGGATGTATTGATTGTATAGTTTGTCTTTTACTTTGTGTCATAAAAAAAAAAAATATTAGTCTAAATCTTATTATTTTAAACGGACTACCAAAGCGGAAATTAGCTGGTAGTAGGTGGTCTATTTGTTGACAGAGGGGAGAAAAAAAACGTTTTATAAAAATATTCAAGAAACATAAGTTGCAGCATCGAGAAAACTTTGACCCTTCCGTTAGCCTAGACTTCCTCTAAAATGCAAGCTCTTTTTTTTTTTTTCCAACTACACTTATTCTATAAGAATTGGCTTCACCTCTGAATTAAACCCAGATCTGTAACCAAAAAAAGACAAGGTCACCCACGAAGAAGGTCGTGTGCGCGTGATGGACACACATCGTGCTCCATACTTTAATATTTTCGAAAACATTGCATGCAGCACGTGTCAAATTGATCTCAAATCCTAACACCCCACACCCTCTCTTTTTCCCCCCCCCCACAAAAAAAAAAATTAAATAAAAAATCACTGCTCTTGTTCTGATGAAACTGTCCCCGGATATATGTATGTATGTATGGCATCTTTCCGTCTGCGGGAGACGATAGATTATCTTTATTGCTTGCAGCTCTTGGTGTGGCTGGTGAGACCAATCCTCGAAATGGCAGTCTCTGTTACATTTCACACACACGAATGCGGTGGAGCAGTATTTACCGGATATATAAGTATATCAAAAAGTATAAAGCTAAATTCTTTGTAAGCAATGCTAGGACGGTAACGATTGCTAACCATTTGAAAGCCACATGTGAACTGACTGGTGTGCCATTGATTTGAAAGCCACATGTCAACTGACTGGTGTGCCATTGATTTGAAAGCCACATGTGAACTGACTGGTTGTGCCATTGATTTGAAAGCCACATGTGAACTGACTGGTGTGCCATTGATTTGAAAGCCACATGTGAACTGACTGGTGTGCCATTGATTTGAAAGCCACATGTCAACTGACTGGTGTGCCATTGATTTGAAAGCCACATGTCAACTGACTGGTGTGCCATTGATTTGAAAGCCACATGTTAACTGAGTGGTTGTGCCATTGACTTGAAAGCCACAGGTGAACTGACTTGTGTGCCATTTTTATGGATTAAAATTGGACATCGCTCTGGAAAGGCGAGGGGGGGGGGCATTTATTATTACATCAAAACTTAAGATCGCAGTGTCTTGCTTAGCATCTTCGCCCACCCATCTCTGACGCATACTTGGACCATACTCCCTGTCAAGGGTAAAGCCTTTAGTCTGCAGATACTGATGTGTAAAAAATAACTCCCTCAAGTAGATCAGCCCAAAGATGAAGATAGCAGATAAACGTGACATCACAGCCACCATGTAAAAGAGCTGTACCTCTTTTTATCCACATTTTCAAGAGTTTCACACAGAGCTTCAATGGATTCCACACCACATTCATCAAACTTATCGATCCCTGTTTTAACAGCAGCATGATGAGCACTCCAACGTGTTGTTGAAAGTTTTTTCGCCGATGTTACAGTGTGTTCAATTAAAAAATCATATCGATGAGTGGATGGAGCAAAGGAGGAAAATATTCTCCCAAGAGTATCGAAAAATAAAATACGTGAAGCATTTTCGACAAAAGAGTGTCAAGAAAATTACCAAACACTTCATTCGGTGTTGAATCATGGTCAAAACGGTGGTTTTTCTGACCTAGTTATAGGGTCACCTCTTTTCCGACTCATCAACTTTGAACTTTTAATAAAGCACGCATTTCGATTGGATACATGTGTGTCAAATTTACGTATGATTGGTTATCCTTTTATGAAATTCGGTTAGACCGAGAAATTTGTGCTCTGTAAATAAGCAATTTTTCAATTTAAATTTGGTTTCACCCCTCTGAAATGGTGTCACCCCGTGCGGTCCGCACCCCCTAGCTACGCCACTATTCCTTATTACCCTATCTTACAACTTGATCACAGACTTCTCATAATTATCTTTCCCGTCGCATTAGTATGTATATGGAGTGTCTGTTGTGGAAGCAATACTTAGGACATGCCTCAAATGGACTTAAAAGTCTTAAAATTTTTACATGATTTTATGCAGGCTGAAGAAATCTAAAGCTACCACCACATAAGTTGTGTTGTGCCGGCTGAAGAAATCTAAAGCTACCACCACATAAGTTGTGTTGTGCCGGCTGAAGAAATCTAAAGCTACCACCACATAAGTTGTGTTGTCGGATTTCATCAGGCGATGGCTGTGGGTTTTAATTATTTTTCAAGTGATGTTTGCTTTTAGAAAGTGCTCTCTAAGAACATCTGTCCTTGTGTCTGCCAGATTTGTGGTAGAATTCAATCTTATGTCTGCCAGATTTGTGGTAGCATCTATCCTTTTTGTCTGCCAGATTTGTGGTAGCATCTATCCTTATGTCTGCCAGATGTGTGGTAGTATCTATCCTTATGTCTGATATATTTGTGGTAGTATTTATCCTTATGTCTGCCAGATTTGTAGTAGTATCTATCCTTGTGTCTGCCAGATTTGTGGTAGCATCTGTCATTATGTCAGATCTCTTTTTCTTTTAAATGCAAAATAAAGAAATCCATGAAATTGTTTTTCCCACAAGTCCTATTTAACACAAGTCCCTTTTCCAACAAGTCCTAATTACCACAAGTCCCTTTTCCAACAAGTCCTAATTACCACAAGACATATTTACCACAAGTCCCTTTTCCCACAAGACCTATTTACCACAAGTCCCTTTTCCCACAAGTCCAAATTACCACAAGACCTATTTACCACAAGTCTCTTTTCCCACAAGTCCTAATTACCACAAGACCTATTTACCACAAGTCTCTTTTCCCACAAGTCCTAATTACCACAAGACCTATTTACCACAAGTCTCTTTTCCCACAAGTCCTAATTACCACAAGACCTATTTATCGGCTCCTGATTTTATTGTCACCACCCAGATGTTCTTCTTTGCACCGTCTTTTCATCGTCTTTCGCATTTGCTGGTCCAACAATTTGGAACGCCCTTCCTGTCGATCTCAGAAACAACCCGACACTGGAGTCCTTTAAAACCAATTTAAAGACACACCTATTTCGCAGACACCTTCTGGGATGATTGTCAACCTTATTTTCCAGTTAAGGCATAATGGCTGTGTTGCTTGGCTAGAAAGACTTTGCAATTGTATGCTAGTAATTAGTTTTTGTAGTGTTGCGTTTGTTTTAAATGTGGTAAATTATAGATTTGTATTTTGTTGACTTTGTACCGCGCTTCGAGCCTTTGGGGATGAAGCGTGTTTTTGAAATGAACTTTATTATTATTATTATCTATAATACCTTTTAATTTATTCTATGAATTGTTTAAAAATTAATAATTAATGTTGAATTATTTTGTCCAACTATTTGTTAAGTAAATATTTCAGAGGAAATCCTCCGTACATACTGGTTAATTGTCCATCAATTTTGTCTGGTGGAATTTAGTCTTTAAGATCAAGTGAAAATCATAGTTCTAAAATGCAAAAAATATAAATGGACAAAAATTATTATTTTTTTTAAAGATTAGAAAAAGTGAGAGATAAAATTATATCAAACAGTGCTTTATAAAGTATAAATGTAACTTTATTTTCAAAGACTACAAACCTATAAAATGTTGATGTTCCCAGGGCATACATGTTTGTTCTACACATTCATTAACCACAAACCATTCCATGATCCAACACCCTTTACAGGGATTATTGTTTCTTGAAGTCCCCACAACATTGCAAATTCAGCAGTAAATAATGAAAGATGAACATAAAATATATTCATTAAGCTAAAACCTTTTCTCATGTTATTTGAAAAACATCCTATTTTTAAAAAAAACAACACAAAATGAAGCAACTTGTATAACAACGCAAATGCAATTCACTGCTAATGAATGACAAAAACATACAGCATAGTTTGGTCATGTTTAGAATTTAAATTGTGATCAAGGCATATGAGATTATCTTTAGATACCGGTACGTTTAGTATTTGCGTCAACACTAAGACATAATCTGTATGCTGCATATCAATGTTTAGCATTACTATGAGGTTCAGGTGTATAAGTTCAGATAATCTTTACATACGCATGCATGCCAACCTGTCCGCCCATTATGCATGTTTAATATTTACGTCATTCTTGGATGTACCGCGACTATTAAATGAAAATAGTTTGTTTTTGTAAGATTTTGGTCAAATTTTGAGTTTCTGACTCTGGTCAATAGCAATTTTATTAAAAATGGAAATTACCAATTTGATAGCCTTTTAGATAATAATAATTAGTCATAATTCCTCGGTTAATTATGTTAGCTGTAGTAATACAGATTTCTGTACTTAAATTAACGAAGTAAAATAAAGTTAGTCTGTCCATCTTGACAAAGTTATCGAGTTGACCTTCAACTTTAACTTGATTCTTCACCTTACCGAAGGGAAATGTCATGGGGGGAAATGTCATAGAGGGAAATTTCATGGAGAATAATGTCATTAAGGAAAATTTCGTGGAGGGACTTGTCAAGAGGAAAATATCATGGTGAGTTTTGTTGGGTTTTTTTTAAATCTATGTTCTATGTTCTATGTGGATCCAAAGTTTTAACTGGAAGTTTCCAACTGGAGCCAAATAATAAATACATAAAATAATATAAAACAGCCGACAATTCTCACTGAAATATCTGCTCTGAGTAAAGAATAATTACACAACGAAGAAGGTCACATACGCTTTTAGTTTTAGAAAGCCTAACATGTGAAATTAAGCAGTGCAGTTGTAATAGATGGGAATAATGACTAATGCTAGTGATTGATTGATTGACTGTAATATTAATATATATCATTAACTAATGTATACCAAAAGAACACTTGCTGACACTGCAGTTCTTGTTGGGAATTACAAACAAGTATTTGTAAGTAGGGTTTGCTACTCCAACTAGTTACTAGCGTGCTACGCAGTCTTGGTATTAAAGAATGACATCAATGAGACAATGCTGTTCATCAATTCAGGTGGCCTGCTGACCCTCAACTTGGTCATTATGGATGGACCAATAGGATTTAAGCTTCTTGTTGTCAAACTTTGACTTTCTTGTGCCACCAATTTAGAACGTTGTGTATCTTGTGCAAAAAATTGTTTCTTTTCTAAATCGAGTCAAAAACCATACAAAAACGCCTGTACGGCCGCACAACTTGGCAAACTTATAAAAAATGTACAAAGCATGGGTAAACCATACAGGTTGGCATGTATAAGTATATTTAGTACTACTGTGTGCTCAAGATATATAACATAATCTATACATAGACGTGGTCAAGATGGAGGTGAGCATGCTATTAAAACAACATTTTCTGGGGTCAAATCTTCATGGATGTACTCTCTTAGAAAACACTGCATGCCTCTGGAGCGCACAAAGTGCAGACGTCCTGTATCAATCAGTCGTTTGCATTTCCTTCCTATTTCCTCCCTCTCCTCCACACTAAGCTGTTCCCTCAGAGGTACACTGTTGATAGTAGACAAGAAATAACAAAAACTACAAGACAATCAAGTAAGTAGCAGTGAGGCATTGTAATATGGCACTGTGTTTGTCTGGTAAGCATACACAACTGGCTCTTCTGATTGACCTTTAACTTTTCAAGATTTATTTCACATCCCATGTTGATTAGAGACAATGGTTTCTAGTAATTCCCATGACAAAAATCTCAGTTTACAATAACACGTGACAAATAACAACCTGTTCTCCTGCGTGGCCAGATCTTCTTGACTCTGACCTTCTCCGGATTTCTGGTCAAGCATCATCTCTGCAGCATTTCTCTGATTGTTTTCTGACTTTTTGTACCTTTTGGGATTCTGAATCGCATCCATCGGGGCTGATTTTGCTGGGTGAAAAAGATTAAATTTCATGTGTTTTTTGAATTCACAATAATGGTCATTAGAATCGTGAGTTAATGTTTTAGATGAGATAATTTTTAAAAATAATAATTTTTAAAAAAATATTTTAAAAAAGTATGATGGGGGTCAATATGATGGGGGTCAAGATGATGGGGGTCAAGATGATGGGGGTCAAGATGATTGGGGGTCAAGATGATGGGGGTCAAGATGATGGGGGTCAAGATGATGGGGGTCAAGATGATTGTGCAACATAACTTGAGTAAACAATTTACAGATTTGTTAAAACATGAAAAGAAAATAATTCATATCACCTATGATTATGATCATATTTACCTGTGATTTTTGAGCACGTTGCCCAGCTACTCAAACGTGTGAGGAGATCAAACTCATCAGGTGAGACTCCTATACTGTCCATAAAATCTCTGCCCAGGTAAGTCTCCCACGTACACTGGTGGTGACAACACAGAGCAATCATTATACCTTTTGGTAACCTGGGAGGAAGAAAAATAACTCTGTATGGACTAGTCCACCAATTGATGATAGCCCAAAAAACTTTTATAACTTAAGTACAAATATTTCGTCCATCTATGGATTATTGACCAGAAATGTTTAAAACCTGAGCACAAAAATCTAGTCCCTCTATGGATGATTGACCAGAAATGTTTAAAACCTGAGTGCAAACATCAAGTCAACCATGTAGCATATGTCAAATAACTGATTCATTACTTCATTTACACCTGAATAAATGACATAAATATAATTTGGAAGATGAACTAAACAAATACTCATTTTTAATATGGCAACACTTCAATATTTCAAAACAAGACTTCACTGACCCATAACAAAAATAAGACTTAATCAAAGCCCCCCTTTTTAGTCCAAAATACAAACAAGATATAGACGACCATCCCATAAACTGACTAGACCATCCCATAATTAGACTTGCATGTCCCAGAAATTATCTGTCTGCAGACCTGTTTATTCCCAAACTCTTGATATCGTACAATATCATCACAAAATCGTTCAATAAATTATCTTAATAATAAAAAAAAATAAACATACAGTATATATAATGTATACACATCAAAATCGTACATCGTACGCCAAAATCGTAAGAGTAAACAGGTCTGTGTCTGCCTTGACATTATTTCAACAAATCACCTTTTGGGTTCCTGCTTGCCCACTGTCTTTGATGGAGGTTCACACATCTCCTTGTTAGCATCTACTACATTCTCATCAGTTTTTCTCACACTGCCAGATTCTGAAAATTCTTTACTATTATTAACACATTCTTTGGCTAGGTGTTCACTGGAGCTTAAGTCATGTGGATTTCCATCTGAGAACCCTCCTGAGCTAAGAGCTGGTTTGCCTCTAGAGTTGGATGATTGATGGTGTGGAGTCGATGTGCTGACACAGCTACTCCCATGTGTGTTATGTGCTGTTGAAATTGTAGGACAATGTGTCCTTGCGTCATCCTCTCCTGATAGCCGAGTCTCACTTGCTAAATCAACCTTACCCTCTGGTGAGCACTTCTCTGACAACGGCAACTGATCCGGGTGACTAGTTGATCCTAAATCTTCATGAGCACCTGTGTCTAACGTCTGCACAGCGCACCTAATGCCCATGTCAGTTGCCCCTCCACACAGGTGTTTACCTACCACGACCACAGACTCATTATTTCTTACTTCTGGAACTCGACCTGGTGGATAGTAAAATAAATAAATTCATCCAAAAGTAGACCAGAAGAGGTAAACACATGATGGTATTGAAGTACAGGATTGTATTAAAATATATTTGAGTACATAAGTGTTTGTAAGCACATCATCAAAGTAAATTCTATGAATGAAATAAAACCTAGGCATTTGAATAAGCACTGGCAAAATTTGCTCTGAAAAAAAAAGTGACAAAAATGAGGCAGTGTTCAAATTTACTGTGTGACTCATCAACTTAAACAGAAAGAGGAAAATATGGCGTGACTGACCTAAGTATAGGTCCTCAATATCCAATTTGATGCGGTGAAATGAAGATTCATCTCCTCCTTGTTTGTGAAAAGAATCCATCTATGGAAAAAAAAAATGATTGTTACACATTTTTTTACCCTAAATAAATCTATCAAGACGGAAGTAGACTCGCGTTCTACTCTTACCACAATAAGCTTTCAGGGAATACAGTTAAGAAAGCAACACTGGGAGAGAGAGGATGATGGAGACAACTGTCTCACTCTCTCTCTCTTTCATGGTTTAAATAGACAGAGTCTGCCAGAGAAATGTATACACAGTCCAGAAGAAAAAAAGTTGAAATATTTCAAAATAAAATGTGTGTAACATGTACGTTACGTCCGAGCTCTCACTTGCAGGCGTTAATTTACAACTATCTCTTCCGCACATTCATAACATGGAAGTCCTTGGTAAACACAAATGATTTTAATACAGCAGCTGAACATATTTACACTTTTTACAGAAGAAACATGTCAATGAAAATACACTCCAGCCATCTTTCCTTGCTCGTACCTACACACCCTCTCCCTTGTTCTCCATCACGTGATCTCTTTTTAAACGAATCATTCTTCTCACGTGACATTCACCCCCCTTCTTCAAAAAAAAATGTTTTATTCTTAAAACATTTTAGGTTATAATACAACAAAATTAAACTTAATTAAAATATTCATTGCAATTTAACAATTCTTGTTTTGCAAAAATGAAATGCTTACAACATTTAGATATAGAAATCCAGAAAGAAAAATCTGCAGAACTTCAACAGTCTGTACTGAAAATGAAACAAACTGACATTCTAACACATCTGTAATTTTGTGTAGTTCAAATAACTTGTAATAAGCATAACACATAAAATTAAATATGTCATATGATAGATCTAAAGAAATGTTGTTGTCTATCATTTCTTTTTTAAATATGCAATCTAAGACAGTTCGTTTTTCTTTTTTCTTTTACAGAATGTCTGTATTTGGTGTCATTCTGCTTAGAATGTCTGCAAGAACATTGTCTTTTCCTTTAACAGATTTTATGTCAAATTTGTAATCTGCTAATAGCATTGCCCAACGGTTGACTTTTGCGTTGCTTATTTTCTTCTTGTTGAATGCTACTAATGGTTTGTGGTCTGTGAGTAGAGTGAATGTTTTACCTAGCAGGTATTTTTGCAGTTTCTGTAGAGCCCATACTATGGCCAGACATTCTCTCTCTATCGTGCTATAGTTCTGTTCAGTTTTTGTCAAATTCCTGCTCAGATATTGTACTGGATGAAGAACACCATCATACTCTTGCATAAGGCAGGCTCCTAATGCAATACATGATGCATCAGTTGAAACAATGAAAGGTTTGTCACATTGGGGTGTGACTAAGATGGGTTTCTTTCTAAATGCTTGTTTAATTTTTTCTAATGCTTTGAAACAATCTTCCGAAAATTGAAATCTTCTAACATCTGTGTGTTTTGTGATTTCTGTCAGTGGGTGAACAATTTCAGCATAGTTTTCAATAAATGGTCTGTAGAAATTGCATAATCCCAGCAGGGCTTGAACTTGCTTTTTTGATTTTGGGATTGACAAATTGAATATCTTATTTTCATTCTCTGTAGTGGGAGTGACTTTACCTCCTCCTATTCTGTATCCCAGAAAATCAATGGATTTCTTTCCAATGTTTATTTTCTCAGGTGAGATTGTAACATTATGTTTCTTGAGTCTATTTAGTACAGCTTCAAGTGTATGTATGTGCGTTTCCCAATCTTTAGTATGGATGCATATGTCGTCGACATAATGTACAACATTTGGGATTCCTTGTAACATCACCTTCATAAATCTACTAAAAGTAGCTGTACTGTTGACTAATCCGAATGGCATCACTAACCATTCATACACTTCATCCATGGCTATAAATGCAGTGGATCAGTATTTAACCTTAGGAGGCTTCAAGCTAAAACTAAGGTCAAACATACCACGATCAACGAGCTTCTGTTTGCAGACGATTGTGCCCTTAATGCTCCATCAGAAGCCGTCATGCAACACAGTGTTGATATCTTCTCAGAGGCCTGCAATAACTTTGGCCTCACAAAGAAGACTGAGGTGATGTATCAGCCAGCTCCCAGTAAGCCCTACGTTGAACCAAACATCATCATCAGTGGACAGCGTCTCAACCCGGTGGATAAATTTACTTGGGCAGCACCCTCTCTAGATCTGTCGTCATGGATGATGAAATGAATGGCAGACTCGCAAAAGCTAGTGCCCTATTTGGCAGGCTCCGCAGCACTGTTTGGGACAGGAGAGGTATCAGTCCAGAAACAAAGCTCAAGGTCTATAGCGCAGCAGTCCTCCCGACACTGCTTTATGGATGTGAAACGTGGAATGTCTACCAGCGTCACGCCAAGAAATTGAATCATTTTCACACTACCTGCCTCAGGAAACTCCTCGACATCAGGTGGCAAGACAAAGTCCCCGACACCGAGGTCCTCGCTAGAGCGAAACTACCTAGTATCTTCACCACTCTGATGCAGTCTCAGCTCCGTTGGATGGGACACGTAGCCCGTATGGCAGACCACCGGCTCC
>CAXITT010000241.1:281472-318054 GCA_964033795.1 Lymnaea stagnalis
TGCTGCTGTTATATGCAAATAACACTAAAGGTAGATATTCATGCCATTTGTCTTCATGATCAATTGTAACTTTTGTTAGCATGTTTTTGATTGTTTTGTTCAGTCTTTCAATTACTCCATTTGATTGTGGATGGTAAATTGTGCTGTACACTTGTGTAATGTTCAGCATTTTCATAATAGCTTGTGTCATCTGTCCTTTGAATTGGCTGCCATTGTCTGAAAGTATGGTTTGTGGAAAACCATATCTGCTGAAAACATTGAGTAGTGAAGTGCATATATTTTCTGCATCTATTTTTTTCAGTGGAACAGCTTCAGCCCATCTGGTGGCTATGTCCACTATGGTAAGAGCATAAATATGTTTTTTCTTTGACATTCTCTTGAATGGTCCTATTAGGTCTATGGCAATTTTCTCAAACAGGAAGTTTGCCTTGTCAGACGACTGTTTGTTTGGCGCTGTGTGTTTTCCATCTCTGGGATTGTGTCTTAAACACACTGAACACTTCTTGATGTATTCTTTTATCTGTTTATTCATTTTAGGCCAATAAAAGTTTTCTGCTATTGTAACAATTGTTTTCTTGGCACCCATATGTCCACCTAAAGGACTATCATGTGTCATTTTTATAATAGATTCCTGTAATTTCTCAGGCATAACTATTCTTTTATATTTTCCTGCAAGTGAGAGCTCGGACGTAACGTACATGTTACATTTTGGTGCAATGTTTATCAATATGCCCTTATCTAGTTTATACTGTTTATTGTGGCCTGTTTCATTGTCTTTGCTGAGTTTCATTTTTATTTCATTTATTGTTTTATCTTCTTCTTGAAGTTTCTGGAATTCTTGTTTTGACATAAGTTGGCTTCCCATGGGAATGTTGTCTTCAACTTCAATATCTAATTTTTCTTTTCTTTTCATGGAGGCTCTGGTTTGTACACTAGCACACAGTTGATTGTTGTTGTCGCACCATGCTTTGAACATTTCATCTGAATTGTCAACAACACCTTCAATGTTTCCTATTATGAGGTCACAAATGGCATCTTTTAAAACTCTGGCACGAACTTCACCTTGAAACCAGGGTGAGTTGATGTTAAGAGTAGCAGTTTTACAATCTCTCTTTGTGCCATCAGCCATTAATAATGTGTCTTGTTGACCATCATATTCATTTTCTTGTACCATTCTGCTGTGTACAACAATTGTTGTGCATCCAGAGTCTCGTAGACACATGCATTTTCTGTTATTAATATATACTGGGTAAAATTTAAGTTTCCCATGACTATCAATTGTGGCCACAGTATCACTTGATCTTGTTGATTCTTGTTTCGTTTTTTCTGTATCCTTCACATCTTGGTAGTCATTCCTCCTCCATGGCTGATCATAATCTCTGAATCTGGAGTTATGGTTGTATCTGCCTCTCCATGATTGTCTACCTTTGTTTTCAAAATGACCTTGTCTTGATCTTTCTTCTGTTTTCCTACTTATAGGGCTTGCATTAGGTGATACTCTGTTTGGTTCTCTTTTATTGTGGTAACAGTGTTTCGCCATGTGTCCTGGCTTGTTACAGTACCAGCAAATAGTATTTCTATTGCCTGAGTTTGGAAGACTCTGGTTTCTCATTCCTTGTCTTTTTTCTGGTCTTTTATTTTGCATTGCAGCAAAGATGTCTTGTCTTCTATCCATTTCTACATCTGGATGAGAGTCTTTGAATGTTCGTAATGCATTTGTTAATGCTGCTTGAGTACGAATCTTCTTATCAGTTAAGTATGTGAAAAGAGTTGGTGTTGCATCCTCCAGGAATTTGTCAATTAACACCATGTCTAGTATGGCCTTTGGATTGCTTGTATCAATTGCTGTAAGTTCTAGCCATTTTTTCAAGTTAACTTGAGCTTTGTGTACTATGATCTGTGGATCTTTATCCTTCTTGATTCTTATTTCATGGAATTCTTTTCTAAAATCATTTTCTGACTTCCCAAAATGACATAGAAGTGCTTTTTTGACATTTTGATATATGATTTTGTCTTCTTTAGCTATACTGTTGTAAGCTTCAAAAGCCTCTCCTGTTAGTTGAGTCATTAATTGTGTTGTAGTTTTAAATTGTCATTTTTAAGTTGTTCAAGTTCCCTTCTTGCAACTCTTTCATCTCTTTCAATTATTAGCTTTTGCTTCTCTTCTTCTTTAGCTTCTTTTTGCTTTTGCTTCTCTTTTTCTTCAGCTTCTTTTACTTTCTCTTCAATGAAAGCTCTCATTTCTTTCCCAGTTAATCCTATTTTTTCTGCTATGGCAGTGAATTCTTTATATAAATCCATTGTTTATTTGCGTTATGTGAGTTAACAACTTATTGATCAATGTAAGTGCAATGTATCAATACACTCTATGTAATACAAAATCATATAAAATGCATATATTATGTCAATTAATTAATTCATGAATTATGCAAAGTATAAAAATTCTAAATTCTACATTCAAAAAAAATATATATATATGTTAAAAAAAATTGTTAATTAATATCAGTATGTCAATTCAAAAGAAGTGATACATTTAAGTGAAACCATTAAATTATATTTTGACAAAATGAGGCAACAAAGCATCCACACACAGGATCTTAAGTATACTAAACATATATGCTCCCTCAGGTTGACAAAATACATCCGATGGTTCGAAATTTTGAGTCAGATAATCCGCTAAGTAAAGTTTTCTGATTATTAAAATAGTTTTAGACACTCTAGTTTAGTCCATTGATCCGAATTGTCTCACAGTTCTCATACAATGAAATGAATATATCCAAATGCAGTTCTTCTGTTTGTAATTCACTAATATTAATTGTTAATTGTCACAAACAGTTCCTTGATATATTATTCACTGATTTAAATGGTTGTCCATAGTGACAGTACATAGTCTATGGTCCATAGCCTCTATCAATATCCAATTGTGTCGTGTTTACTGTTTACTTCTAGTTCTTGGAAAAATGAAGACTAAGTGTGTAGTTGGTACTGGTAACTCTCTGTTATCACTGCGTGACCAAGATTCATGCAAAGTGTAGTATGCTTGTTCACAGTGTACACCATGCTGTGTGACGTATCTGCTTATGTAGGTCAGTCCTTGAACTGGACTCTCGACACGATCGTTGATTAATAAATGTCTAACTTTAGACCTCTAATATATCATAAACTTTATCAGTTTATGCACTGCTGCATGCGGCCTTTAATATTCACAAGTTCTGACGATACTTTTTCTTCATATAATGAACACTTTCCTTTTAATTTCACTTGTACTTTAACAACAAAATTTGAGCACGATGCTGTCCCGTGTCTCAAAAATTCAAAAGGAAAGACTTGATAATTGAATTATCCTTTTCTTCAGAATAATGTACGTGTTCACACTATACAATAACGACTGTAGATAAACAAACTACAGATACTTGAACTTTTAAATTTTGACGTAATGCAAATCTTCTTTTAGTAGGTACTTTGTTCTCGAAATTCAGCTGCAATCACCATGTGTTACCGACTATACCGCCATCTTGACCTCTTGACTTCTGACACCAAAATGTAACATGTACGTTACGTCCGAGCTCTCACTTGCAGGCGTTAATTTACAACTATCTCTTCCGCACATTCATAACATGGAAGTCCTTGGTAAACACAAATGATTTTAATACAGCAGCTGAACATATTTACACTTTTTACAGAAGAAACATGTCAATGAAAATACACTCCAGCCATCTTTCCTTGCTCGTACCTACACACCCTCTCCCTTGTTCTCCATCACGTGATCTCTTTTTAAACGAATCATTCTTCTCACGTGACAATGTGTTCAGACATTTTATTAATGCAAGTTAAACCTTTGGCCCGTACAAATACCAAATGTGCTCGAAGTGATGGCCATTTGCTTCCCAGCATTTATTAGCATGACAAACTGTTTTCTGTGAAAAAGGGGCCAAAAGGTCTTTCAGGAATGCTGCATTTTCAGTTTCTTCTCTCTAAGGGCTGCCAAAGTTGTCACTTGACTATATCATATGCTAAATCTGAAAGTTTTGAATCAGCCAACCCATTTCCCCCTGTTCTGACCTATAAGTAATGACATAAGAAACAATATAAATAGCAATATAAGAACGATTGAAGATGAAAGGAAACTACAAATGGACTGAACAGAAAAATCCAAGTTCGCTAATTAAAAGTTATTTATTAAATTAAGTCGTGATTAAATTCTTGTTCATACTCTGAAAGGTTCAACGCATTACACTTTTGGTTTCTTTACAAAGTGAAGAGAAAGCTTTACCTTATAACGGACGCTGCTTCTCTCAACAAGGATAAATGTGTTGTCTGGACAGTTCTTGCTGGCTTTCTGTACCCAGTGAGAAAGTTTACCTGGCAAAACAAATGAGAAAATGAAAATGTGGTAACTAATTAATAAGTCAATTTTTTAAATAAGAAATAATTTAAAAGAAATTACAATAAGAATCACAATAAGAAAATATTTAAAAAAAGGGCTTAGAAGAGTTAAGTGTAATAAAATTATTACTATTAAATGTTTTCTTTAGTAAGAAATGAGGGCCTACTGCCTTCCCCTACTCATTCTACAAATACTGACATCCTTCTGAGAGAGATGTCTGAAACATTGGGTGTAATGATATGATGAGCATTTTATTCTTCTGTGACAGATTTCTGACACCAAATAAACATTGGTGTACTGGAATGAGCATTGAAGCAAAGTGCTCTGGCCAGAAGTTTAGCCTCTCACGCCAACATGGATAGATTCTATTTGAAGGGATATTTGGGCATTGCAGATATTGGTGTGAAAGAAGATTTTGTGGATGAACTGGTAGTGCTGAAAGGTTTGTGCCATTAAAAAGTTGGCAGGATTTAAACTAAGATGACTGTGTATAGAAGTGAATGATTATAATTAGCATCATGCACATTTTGGACTCTCAGCACCTTCATTATTAGAAAGATATCTCAAAAAAATTCTGCCAAAAATAAAAAGTGTCATTGCTTTGAAAAAAATTCAACATACCCTTCCCAGCTCCAAGTTCAACAAAACAGGACTTATTGACCAGTAGCCCTAGTGTGTCAAGCTGACCAATTAGAGAAGCCTGGGTGTAAGAAGAAAAATGCACAAACAATAAAAATCTTTTTAATTCCCTGATAATGAGACCAGGTCCAAAGCAACAGGTCATTTCTCTTGTTTACATGTTGGAACCTCAGTCTTACTTCCTTAGTTATTACCAAATGTCATTATTATTTACAAATTAAAATCAATTAAAGTAGTACATGCCAGGTTCAAATCCCTCAAAATTTGGAAGGTTTATTTCATGTTACATAACTCTTTTTTTTTATTTTGACAAAGAACAGAATTCCCTCCCTGAAATATTTGTTTTCCAGGCTGAATGGGACAGTTGGTTTTATTTAAGTTTAAGGTTGTATACAAATTATAAAAAGATTTTGAACAGGCAGACAGATTTACCTGTTGTAAAAGTTCTTTTCTCCGAGTTGCCTGCAGTTCCAGCGCTTCAGTGAGGTCACCCCCATCAGGCCCACAGATTTCTTCCTTAACACACGGATGTTCTATGACAGCTCTCTCAATCTTTTCAACATGAGCTAGATAAATGGTGATTTAAGTGAATTAACTTGACCAACACATTAAAGCAAAACTTTGTTCAAATCAGTGAGTAGGTCTGATTTTTTAAGCTGGGTTGTTTAAACACTGATCTTCTATTACTTTTTGTTCAATAAATGCAGATTGCTTTGGATTTTAAGCTTGCTTAGATTATTTATATTATTTATTCTTTCGATAAAGTGATATGCTATAAAAGAAATAATAGATATTTTCTACCTCTTTCTATTGCAGTTTTTTATCTTCTATCAATTTAGAATGTAAGCTTCAGCTTCGCACTGAGTGACACCGATCAATGAGTTGGAAAATGTACTTACTTTCACACAACTTATTAACCTTATCTATCACTGAGGCTAGGTCTGAAGAAGTCAAGTCTTTGACACAAACCTTAAACCATCAAAGACAACAAAATTAGAGCAGCCTTATTGATTAATGATCATTTGATTATCCTCAAAATTTCACTAAAAGTTTTATAACAAATCAACTGCTCTAGAACAATTTATATCAATGCAAAAATCAATGCAACACAAACTATGATTTTCTCTGATCAGTAGAAAATAAAATTAATCTCATTTTGTGATTAAATTTTTCATTCAGCTAAAGCAGGGGTCACCAAACTACGGCCTGCGGGCCAGACCTAGCCCGCGAGGCAAATTCATCTGGCCCCCCCAACGGTTCTTGAACTTGCTTGATGAAACGTATGGAACACGATCCTTTGTGAAACAATTTAAATTTCAGTATTATTTTTAGAATACTAGGAGATCTTCACACGTACGGAGACCTCCTGGCTGCTATGCGCCTTAATTTACCCTTTTCAATTTTAAATTATTGTATTTAGATTTTCTTATTTAATACAAACTTATTTACCCTAGTACTCCTAAAATCGTACTATATCATCTCCAAATCGTACATTACCGTATCTGAATAGTACATAAATAAATATACAGTACATTATGAATATAATAATTACTCACATCACAGTGCCTAGAGGGATCGAGTTAAGCTGGCGTCAGAAAAGTTAACTAGTAAAATTAGATGACTGACGTTTTGATTGCAATCTGAGGTCACTTTGTTTTGCAGTCGTGTATTTGCTATTGATATTAATTTATATTGAGTGGACGTACAGATCACATTATCACAGTTTATCAGTGTATCACTGGTAAAAATAAAGTTACTGGTGAAATTTAATGTGGTTCAAGCTCGAACTCAGATCAGCATAAAACAAGGTGTATTTAAGTAAGAATTAATTAACAAATGATGACATCATTTAAAAAACCTATAAAAAACTTGAGGTTGTTGTTTTAGGAAAAGCTAGTTTAAAAAAAATTATAAAATCAAATCAATTTCCATTAAGCCTATTCCCGCTTATATATTGTAGTCAAATAACTATCACGAACTATAAATGGGTGAAAGAAAGATGAGTGTTGGAAACATATGGAAACATTAAAAATCGTAGCCGTAGCGGTTGAAACTAACAGCCCTTATGCAGGTTCAGTTGTGCAGAGAACAGAAGAACTTGGAGAGAACATAGTGCGACAGATACATGAGAAAGCTAGGAACTTGCTGTGGTATTCTCTGGCACTAGATGAGTCTACTGATCTCTCACAACTTTTCGTGTTTATTTTGTGGTGTCAATTTGGAATTTCAGATAACGGAAGAGTTGGCGTCCGTTTGCAGCATGCATGGAACAACTTATGTCTGTGAGCAAACATTTTCAAAAATAAAGTATGTGAAGTCAACACATCAAACAAGAGGGATAAATAAACGTTTTAAAACAATTCTTTTGATTGGATGCAGCAATTCCAAACCAAACAATGATATCTTGAAAGCCAAATGTCAGTTTTACAAATCTCACTAACCTTTTTTGCTACTTAGTTTGTGAGATTCAAATATATGCGCATTAGGTCTCATAAAGGCTTTTTAATAACGTCACCTTCTTTGATAAATTTTTTAGTAAGTAAATATGTTAGTTGTGTTTGCCTTTTTTGCATTGCAAGCGACTCATCCATGTTTAATATGGAATACTAAAATTAGTTTTTCTTCTTTTTTCCCCAGAGCTTTCGTTCTGGCTTGCAAGTATCATTCAGAATGATTAAAACGGGCTGCACTCGACATTTTTTTCAGTTTTTCCATTATACGCCCCACCGTGAAAAAAGTTTGGAGACCCCCGAGCTAAAGTATAATAAATTAATTGTTCAATGCTTTAATCAAAGATAAATATGTTTTTAAAGAACATTTTAATTGGTTTACTTACTTTCCTCTTTTCAAAGCTAACTTCTGATCCTTTATTTATTCCCTTAGAAAAATATACCTGTAACAAAACATTTACATCTGAACAACTCATGATTTTTTGTAAAAGCAAATATATTACTCTGACTGAGAAGAATCAATCAAATGTCAACCAGTTATTAAATATTTTATAATATTGTCTTAATAGTGAAATTCTCTATAATTAGCGGCACTTCCTGATGGTTTATTAACTAGTGCCATCTTTAATCTGAAATGGGAAATATCTCCTTTCTCAGATTATGTGTTATCTACAGTTAAGATCTGTGATTGCAATGGTAATGAGGCCAACTTTAAATTCAAATTTTTTTTTATATTTATACCTCCAACTATTCTTACCTTTGATACTGACAGGTAGGCATCATTATATATTCATTTAAATATAGCATGAAGAAAAATGAGAGATCTAAAAATGCTTGAATTATGAATATTACTTTGTATCTGTGACTTTTTTCATTGACATATTTGTTACTGCAGCATATCATGGGTTTTTTAATTTATATATTTTTTTTTAATCTAACTTCCTCAAAAGATAACACAAAAATCGTATAATTATATTCTTATAATAATCTTATCATTATTTATTTTGAAACTTGAACCAAATCCTTAAGTGAAACATAATAGTTAAAAACTTACAGCCTGTTCAGTAGCTTTCTTAATTTTTGTCACATTACAAATTTTTATATGTTTTGCCACATCATCTTCATAGCAGTTACTGGGACAAGAAGAAATTAAGCAGAAGGATTATGCAAAACTAAATACAAATAAATTCAGTCAAAATGATCAGCAATGATAAAGTATAAATTGAAAATACTAATATATTTATTTATAATGAATCAAACAACTTACTGACTAGGGTTTAATGGACAAGGGATCCTTTTTCTACCACTGTTTACCTAAAGTGAAAGTTTAAAAGTGTATTTATTGTTAAATTTCTATTTGGTTTTAAATATTTTGCAAATACATAATGGATTTTTTTGTCACTGGTTGGCTATGAGTATGAGGTTAACTGTGTTGGCACCAGAACATGAGATGCATTGATAGCTGTAGCTTAAACCCCAGCATTACCAGAAAAATAAACACAAATCCAGGCAATTATTTTTTTTCTCTCCAAAAGTGGGGAGTAAGCAAAACGATTATGTAATGGTATTTATGGTGGACATTTAGCCTCTGTGGAAGGAAAACAGAAGGCAACTGCAGCCACACACATGTTTTTAACTTAGGCTTTAGGACTAGTTTTAGGGTTTGGGTTAGGTTTTGAGATAGATTTAGGGTTCACGTTAAGTTTAGGGATAGATTTAGGGTTAAGGTTATGTTTAGGGATATATTTAGGGTTAAGATTAGGTTTAGGGATACATTTAGAGTTCAGGTTAGGTTAAGGGATACATTTAGGGTTCAGGGTAGGTTAATGAATAGGTTTAGGGTTCAGGTTAGGGTTAATTATTTTGTGTGTGTACCGACTGAATTAAACGAGGAAAAGGAGCAACTGCAGGTTATTGACGCTGCTTGCGAAATATCTAGTTGGATACAATAAAGTAGCTACGTTTACAACAAAATTTATATACCAGTAAACATTTTTTCATTAAATTTTATCGTTTTATCCCTAATTTTAGAAAACGTGAGTTATTTTAATTTTACACGGCCGCCAACTAGGTTGCTGCGACTCGTGAACCCGTAAAAGTTCACGGGTCGTGGCAATCAAGATGGCAGCCATGTGATACATCACGGTGCCATCTCTTTCATCATTGGTGGCGCTACAGCCCATATAGGGCCCTGGCCTGCTCCACCACATCCTTCCATTCGGAGCGATCCATGGCTTTCCGTCTCCTTGTGCGAACCCCCAACTGGGGGTCTCCGTCTCCACATCATCGATCCATCTCAGCCTTGGGTAATCGGTGAGTTGTCTGCCCCTAGGCTTCTGCCTGTATATAAATTTTACTGCTCTACATTCCGGCATCCTTTCAACGTGTCCTGCCCAGTGTAGTCTGCCTTTTTTTATCATTGTGACTATGAGTGGGTCTTTGTACAAATGGTAAAGTTCTTGGTTTGTATGGATTCTCCAGATATCATTTTCTATCACTGGGTCGTATATTTTTCGGAGGATTTTTCTCTCATATGTGTTGAGCAGGTTCTCTGTTTTTGCCATCTCTTTGCATTTACCAAATATTCTATGTATGACTATGACAATTATGGCGATGAGGCCCTATGCCCTATAGCCTATATTAAAATATATTAACTAATATTATTTTTTTCTGTTAGTTAAGTCAGGGTGATGGACTTCGCAAGGCATTTGACCGTGTGAATCATAGTTTGCTTCTACACAAACTCCAGAGATATGGGATCCAAGGCACCACTAAAACATGGATCTCTAGCTTCCTCAGCCACCGATGCCAAGCAGTAGTGGTTGACGGTACAAGCTCCCCCTATTTCGATGTGAAGTCAGGGGTCCCCCCGAGGATCAGTGCTAGGCCCCTGTTTGTTCCTAGCATACATTAATGACCTACTCGAGAAACTGACATCCCAAGCAAGACTGTTCGCAGATGACACAGCGGTGTATAGGACGATCGCCAACAGATCTGACCAGAACCAGTTACAACAGGATCTCAATCTGTTAGCTGAGTGGCAGATGAGCTGGGACATGGAATTTCACCCTGCCAAGTACCAGACACTATCAGTCTCTAGAAGTTGTACTCCGCTACACTACCAATACGAACTGCACGGCCATAGACTTGAGTCGGTTTCCTGCGTAAAGTACCTGGGTGTTAGCATTCAAAGTGAGGTCCGATGGGACGAGCATATTAACAATGTATGTAACCAAGCAAACAAGACCCTGGGGTTCATAAGCCATAATCTAAAGATTGGCAACTTCTGTGTGAAAGAAAGACCATATAAAGCCAATGTCCGTCCGATTTTAGATTATGCATCTTCAGTCTGGGACCCATTTACCCAGAAGAGCATTGACAGGTTGGAGGCGGTCCAGCGACGGGCAGCCCGCTTTGTCCTGAACCGCTTTAGGAATACATCTAGTGTTGGCAGCATGCTGGAAACACTAGGCTGGTCACGATTGGAGGAACGACAACGACAATCCAGGCTCTCCATTATGTACAAGATAAATAATGGGCTGGTCCACTGTTCCAGTATTAAACAGAAACTCGTCCCTCTCCCCCATAGACAGCGACGAGGCCATGACAGGCAATTCAGGCTCATACCAGCAAGAAGCAAGTATAGGAGCTGCTCATTCCTGCCCAAGACAATCAGGGACTGGAACAAGCTTTCAAAAGGAACAGTTGAGGCGACAACACTAGACTCATTTGTGTCTATTGCCTCAAACCTTCAAACCCCCAGTGCATGATTCCCTCACAAAGTGGCACTGGAACTCAGTGAAATGTCCTCATCAACACCAGGCACAGAAACTTTGCAAATCTCCTCTACATGTAGCCACTTTGATGAAAATTTCAAAACATTTTTTAAAATATAAAATACTACAGCTGGATAGAGCCTGGAGAATAGATTACAAAAACACCAAGATCACCTTTCTAGCTCAAGTGGTTCAAAAGTTATGAATTTTTTAGTAGGGACCTCAAAACCACTTTTTTACTATGGGATTTTCCTCCACACTTTGTGACCCTCATTTTGCATTTTTTTTAACGACTATAACTTTATTATAAAATGAGACAAAAATATAATATTTACAGGGAACATAGTTAAATAATAGTACTTCTAAATAAAGCCACAAAATATACGTTAGTTTTTGTTAATGTGCCGCAAATATTAAAAAAAAAAACGTTATTATTTGCCTATTAAAAATGTATAAAAATGCTGACTCATCACTTATTTGTAATTAATTAATTAAAATTTTGTTTTAATTTTGTTTTTAATTTCCCAAAAATCATAATAATAATAATATTCTTTAGATAATAATTGCAGATTTTCTGTGGAATTGTTTAGCATTTATAAGCATAAACAAATAATAAAGAGATTATTTGTTTTATTTATTTAAAATTGACAATTACACTTTTTATTTTACCATTTTCTACATATGTATACTATATATTATATTATTCCTATGAGTATGACAAAACAATCAGCATGTCATTTATTTTAAGTTTGTAATCTTGTTTTACAAATCAACATGTATTATTAGAATCAACTTTGACTTTAGCTGTTAATAAAATAAGTTCTAGTCATTTACTAGAGGTAAGTACAGGTTTTTATGATTGTTCTTTAGTAATAATATCTTAAGTAATTCTTGGATTGTAGTGCCAGAAAGTGTGTTTTTTCTTTGAGAAACCGAGGATTATATAATAATTCTCTTGTGGAATATTGTGATATGCGATTAATATAGGATATTTCAATACCAAAGGTAAGTGAATATTTTAAAATGTTTTACTTAGTTTATGCCTTAAGTAAGAATCACAATATTCATTAAAATTGTATTACATATCCTAAAATATCATTAAATATAATTTATTATAATAGGCCCTACAAATTAGTTGGGTTGGGTCTAGGCCTTAACCCTGATATAGTATACTTTTTATTATACTATATGTATACAAGGCCTATAGCCTATGGTCATTATATATATATATATATACAAATAAATATTTATCTATAAATATATAAACTAATATAAATGATAAATATATTAGTTGTAATAAAAGCTATTTATCCCACTCCTTAAATCATTTATAATAGTATAATTACTATCATAATACTTTTACTAAGCCTATCGCTATCTAAGTCAAAGACAAGAGCTTATCATTCCCATGTCAGTCTCAGCCAGGTCCATGGCAACCAACCCAAAAATTAAAAGCACTGATATTCAATGAGCCAATAATAATTATTAATGTTTATATAAAATGATTTATTATTAGTTATATTTCCCATTTACACTCTGGATAACCAACTTAATGAATTATTAATTACCCCACGGCTGCTATCGATAATTGGAAATAAGCAGATAAGCACGGTGGCCATGATGACAAATTACATAGCCTAAAAAAATGACATCTTGGAAATTCGTTTTTGAAGCCCACCCATAGTCTACACTCATGAATTTTGAATATGTTGTAAATGAACCTATAATTATAAATTATATGAGCGGAGTTTTTTTATTATTGAGCGCATTTTTAAAAAAAAGTTATTCTTGAGTGAAGTTGACCAATTTTTAACTTCAATTTTCAAAGCTTTAATCTTGACCCAAAAAATCAAACGAACTCTTAATATAACAGGAAAGATGTCGGCTTCAAGTAATTGGCGGAAGTAAAATTATATTATTATGCTAAAAATCGATTATAAAACGCGAAACAACGATACCCTCAGTAAATTAAAAAGTAGAGGTTGCCATTATGACAACGAAAATATGATACCCGTTTTTCGGGTATTTCCGGTCGATACCGAGGTCCCTACTATAAGGCATAGGTGGGGGAAAATAAATTTTAAATCAATGTTCAAATCATAATAAGATAAAATTCTGACTTTCACTTTGAAATTATATTGTGAGAGTAGGCAGTGAAGTATCATTATTTTGGGCTGTTTCAGATTTAGCGGCTCACATTGACTTTGTTAAGGTTAGGCATAGGGATCGATTTAGGGTTCGGGTTAGGCTTAGGGATCGATTTAGGGTTCAGGTTAGGCATAGGGATCGATTTAAGACGTAAAAGTGCGCGCATGGAAATAAACGCGAGCCGCTTTCTCTGAATTTACCTTATTTAACTTATTTTGTTGTAGATCTAAGATGAGGTGGGGAGAGTGAATTTGGGGTCGGCACTTCTACTACTACTTAGTTAACTTAGACTTAGGCTACTTCTAACTAAAAAAATAATGTTATATTTTAAGTATACGTGACAGAGCCCTTCTCATAATCATTATATGGTTGGCCTATTAAATTATAGGGGTATTTAGCTGACACTCACTGGCATTTTCAGAAACAAATTTGAAATTGTAATAACTATGAATTTGTGCGAATTGTAACGGTTATCCTAACTTGTGCTCCATTTGTATTTAACTTTTTGGTAGTTAACATAAATATGTACATTGCGCAGTCGCAAAGTTTAAGTAAATTCTGCTTCCGTTAACTTAATATAAAAACAGAACAAAAATTATAGGGGTAATTAGCTGACACTCACTGGCATTTTCAGAAACAAATTTGAAATTGTAATGACTATGAATTTGTGCGAATTGTAACGGTTATCCTAATTTGTGCTCCATTTGTATTTAACTTTTTGGTAGTTAACATAAATATGTACATTGCGCAGTCGCAAAGTTTAAGTAAATTCTGCTTCCGTTAACTTAATATAAAAACAGAACAAAAAAAGTACAGAAAACAATTATAGGTTACAATTTGTTTTATGTCAGTTTTTTTTTTTTTTTTTGGTTTGTGGGGGGGGGGGGGTAATTTCAGTAAAGTAAAGGGTTGCGTTTGGGAAAAAACAAAACATATTAAGATGTAATATTTTAAAATTTGTCTTTAGAAAAATTATTCTAGCATGTAAATTTTATTCATGGAAGTATTTGAGTGCTACACATAGGCTTTAAATAATTATAACCACCTATAAGCTATTTAATGGTTGTGTTGTCCGCTCATTATTGAATGCCTGAATTTTGGTGTGGTTTCCCAGGAGCATTATTTTTAAATTTAATAACGCTCTATGATGATTTAATTCTAAATAATATTTAGATTTTAGAGTTAGATAAAACTTCAAATAGCTTGAATCAAGAAAAAATGTGTTTCCTAATCCAAGTCGTCGAAGAAAACAAGTTCACAGGTAATATAAAATAAAAGACAATAATTATCGGATCAGTGGTGCGAGTTAAGCAGGGGGTTGGATGCAATACGGCATACGGATTTGGTAGCACAGTCCTCCCCCTCCCCACATACTTCCCCCTAACACCCCTCCCCCAACCCACAAACCTGAGATGGCTGGCTCAAAGACCACTGATTATTATCTTTTGTATATTTATTGCAAAATTTGTTTTGATTTTAATAGAAAGTTTACCGATTGGGAAACCAAAGTCTCCCAATATTTTAATTATTTAACTATGAACACATTTTAATTCGAAGAACTGAATTTTTAAGCCAATTGATTTGAAATCTGGCATATTTTAGTAATTTAGTTACTTCCGGGTAAAAATGGCTGCAGGAGAAGAACTTTTAGTTCTCATTGACAAGGAAATCCCTGAGGGACGAAAAAGTCTCCAAGAGAGCTACATAAATCTTGAAAATGTTGCTAAATATTGCGAGGATAACTATCTCAAAGCACTTAAGGTAAGAACTTATATTTTGATTTGAGCTCAATAATTAAGCACAAAGAGAAGTGCCTGTTTAAAAGTGTTGCAAGAAGAGTAAGAAGTGTTTGTGAGTGTTTGTCTTCCTTGTTTAAACACTTGACTTATTAATATTAAAAAGGCTTAGAAATTAATTTTTTAAAAGTGTTTTTAAAAAAAAATCGTAGTCATGATGATAATAATAAAGCTTTACTTTATATTAATTTCATTCGCCTTTCAGATCTTTTGCTACTGGTTTATAAATTTGAACAAGAAATTAATTTTAAATTGGATTACCTGATCCACACTCACAGTAATCACACTGATTCACAGTAGTAAATAATAAATAGCCTATGTATTAACTTGTAGTATGCCTGTGGTATGCTGCTGAAAGAACTGGAACCTTATTTTAAGACCACTACTAAATGCATATTCATATACTTGAACTTAAGGCTAAGAATCCAATAAATTAAATATGGGCTCTGGTAAATGAAATTTAGTAAGCGTTAATTAATTTATTACAGCTAATTAAAACGATCCTGGGCTAATGTGTAAAGATAGCACCTTGACATCATTTGCATGTTTTGTCCATGTTTCCGATAGGGTCAAAACCCAGGTTAGGGATAAGTTTAGGGTTCAGGTTAGGTTTAGGGATAGATTAAGGTGTTAGGTTTAGGAATACATTTAGGACATAAGTTCGCGGGGCGTGGCAACCAAGATGGCGGCCAAGATTGCTATCTCTCCAACTTTACCCGATCCTGAAACATCAACTTATTTATTAGCCATGTATAGTTTAGTTACAAGACTAGAAATAGAATTTAGATTGCAGTATAGTTGGCATGTCTCACTGAGTAAATAAGCTAAATTAAATAGATTATGTAGGCTGTAGGTTCCCTGGGTCAACTACTGACTACTGGCCACAAAGTTCCTTATTAACCAAAAGATTTCAATTTTTAGTTTGGTATATTTGATACAGTTTCATTTTTTTATTTTTTTTATTTATATCTTGAAAGGTGGGGAGGGTTTTTCTAGATATTTAATGGAAACAAGAAGATGTTGTTACAAACTATGAATATTACCAACATTCAATTTAATTAAATTATACTATTAAGTTTGTATAAAAAATACAATTTTAAACATACTTAAATTAAAACTATATTAACTTACAGCACAGCAACTGAAAAAAATTATAATCCTTGAAGGAGAAAAATATTAATATATACAAACACAAAGAGTATTATGTTGTAAAAGGCTCCTTCCATTATTATATTATTTCTCGTAAATGTCTAGGAAAATTAGCAAAAATCTCTACCGGCTGGGAAAATATCATTTAGAACAAATATCATCTAAATAAAGACAAGCCTTTTCCCAGTCAAAGGAGGGGTGGGTTGGTAGTATGTTTAACATTTAAAGTGGAGAGACAAGTGGTGGTCACAAAACCCTATTAAAGTAGAATTAGTTCAACACACAGGCTACAACATTAGCAATAGTTTGATATATTTTAAGTAAAAATATTGATACATATATTTAATATTAATGTAAAACTATGTCAAAAATGATAAATGAAGTGTAGAAAAAATACCTACCCAAATCTTAGCTGTGTTCAATTAATACACCAAGGTCAACAACAATACTAATTTATGTTTAGTTAACAGACAAAACTTCTTGTTTGTCTTGTCCTATATTTCAAATTTTCTCAGATCTTTGTCTTTATTTTTCCCTCAACTCAGCCTGAGCATCACCGCCTTAAAATGTAGATATTTTATTAAATACACTGATATTATGGCTAACTGAGAATTTAAAGTAGCAACACTAGTAGGGGTGTGCCGGATCCGTTTTTTCCAACCGGATCCGGATCCGGATTTTCTTATGCGAAATCCGCCGGATCCGGATTCCGGTTTCTCCCGGATTCCGGATTTTGGTACTATTGGTAGATACTTCGGTAAGTCAAGGTGGACTACTACTTTTTGTGTATGGGAATTCGCAATCGGCGCCAAAAAATCCGAGTTTTTAATTTTCCGATGTGTATGTCTATTTATTATTAAATTAGTACTTTCGATATATATTTGAGTTCCGTTCCATTTGGATAAGTGTCTTACGAGAGACGCCGTGTTTCTACGCGTTCATAGCAGGTTATGCAGCTCGCTCAACCTAATTTCGCCATGGGGTTGGCCACGCCCCCCTTTTTAATGGCGGAAGTTGACGATACTTAGGAAATATTAATTTATTATCACTATTTACATCAAAATAATTGATAACTTGTGTTTCAGAATGCATTTAAAGACATTTAAACTGGAATGTTTTAATTTGAGCTTTAACAACCCGGTAGAATCCATATTATAAATGATCAGAATTTACCGTGTGCAACACGTTGTCATTGGCAACCATTCACAGCCACTTGCATAACTGTATCGTAGTACTACCTCAGAGTTTCATTCATAAGAGTTTGCCGTGTGCAAAAACTATTAAACCATTGGTCAGGGAAAGCTTTAATTAATTATTCATGTGCCAAAGTTGAAAGTTTAAACTAAGTCTAAACAGTATTTTAGTGATAAGGCAGGGAATGCGTTGCCTTATATAAACTATATAGTCATTGCGCATGACGGGATTGGTGGAATGAGATCACAGAATGTGGAGATGCAGTCCATGTTAAAAAATGACAAACCAAGTCGTACTTTAAAAATTCATAACTTTAAAACTACAACAGCTAAAAATATGATTTTGGTGTTATAATTCTTTAAAAAATTACATCTTTTCAACTATGCCATTGGTTTATTTTTACAAAAAGTTTAAATTTTCTTATCAAAGTCCCTACACTATTGGCCACTATTAGCGGTGCTGACTCTAGCCTCTGGTATGTACGGAATATTAAACATTAAACAAGCTCAACGCTCGAAACAATCGATTAATGTATCGTGATCGTGTGGAATTCGGGAAAGAGAATTACTTTTATTTCAGATTATGATCCGGTGAGTCACAAAATCTGGCAAATTCCGAAATCCGGTATATTCCGGATTCCGGAATCCGGTTGTTCCGGATACATGTAAATCCGGCGGAACCGGATTTCACCGGATAGTGCAAAATCCGGCGGAACCGGATTCCGGACCGGGGTCCGGCACACCCCTAAACACTAGGTTAAGGTCCTCACATGACAAATATTAAAAATAAACTTATTAAACCAGTTTAGCTGGATGGAAGAACTCTTGAAAACAAAAAAAAATTCATGAATGCGAGTGATCAAAACCATCAAGCACATACTGTTGAAGCCACTACTGTCCACTACTTATTTCTACTTGATTGGTTAATTTGTCAAGCAAGGTCTCTCACACGTTGTAATATGTTGTACTAGTGCTGAATAAACTCAAGTCCTTTATCACTATAAATACAAATTTAATATTTAATTTTATACACATACAGTAAACTCCATACACCTGAATGGCACAGCTCGCTATAAGACAGAAATAAAACACAGCCTACTTCAACAAAGTTCCATTCACGACTGCCAGAAGAATAAAACGTACGTCACAATACAGACTAGACAATACGTCATAATGAGCATAAAAATAAGTCACGAAGTCAAGCACAGGAAGAGCGTTCTTTAACTAATAAAACTATCAAACACCCACAGCGTGTACTGAAACATAATATTCAGTTGCAACAATTATTAATGAACTCCCATACTCAACAACTACTAGAAAGCTAAAAAAAAAATATTTTTTTTGCCCTGCACGTCTGTTTTGGCACAAAAGCATAAAACAATTTTTAAAATTTAATATTCTATTGAAACCATCTAGATTTACTTCTAAGTTCTGCTTAACATATTCCGTTTAGCACAGACTGATTAAAAAACCTGTTTGAAAAAAAAACAAAAAAAACCATCTTTTAATACTTGTGCTAAATGAGTGTTTAAGTTGATTACAGATTATTTCCCTCAATTGGAGATAGTTCATGGTTAAATCTTGATTTAGTAGAATTGTGGGATAAAAGTATTCTGCTATTTGAATTCTAGAGAGCATTGGTTTCAATAAACTGTTTTGTTTATTGTAATTTATTGTAGTTTCCTTCATTGCTTAATTTTAGTCAAGTGCTAATGCTACAGCCCAAGCCCTTCAGGAAACCAAAAACTATACAACCCACTCATTGGCTAGCGTGGCATATCAAATCAACAATTTGGCAACAAATTTCTTGAAGCTATTAGATCTGCAGCAGAGTCAGCTAACTGATATGGAGTCCAGTGTCAATCATCTGAATCAAGTAAGACATGGAAACAAGTGCTAATTTTTAAACAATTATGATAATTATTTTAAGTATACATTTCAGTCAGATACAAAAAGCTGGGGCCTAAAAGAAGTTTAAGAATTAATCTTGCATTTTGTTTTTTTATAAAACTAAGAAGATAAACATTAAACATCGTAATACTCCTACGTAAAATGATGTCCTTTATTATATATTTATATATATGTTTTGATTAGAAGATTCTTAAATATTGTCTTTGTTTATTTAAATACCATAGATTGTTATGATTCACAAAGAGAAAGTAGCAAGAAGGGAGATAGGTGTACTTACTGCTGGGAGGAGTGTTCCTCGACCCCTTGGAATGAAAAATGGAATAATATATCCAGAACAGACAGAGCGACCTATAAAGTACACCAGAAAATCAATTGACTATACAGCGCTTGATGATGTTGGTCATGGTGTGAGGGTAAGGATAACATTTATCAGTGCACTGTTATTTCACAGCTATTTTAGACATTAAAAAAAAGTGAATTTATATTTGATTTTTGTTCTATTTTTCTTTTAGCAACTTTAACAATGATTATTGTGTTAAAATGTCACAAATTCATAAATAAAAGAATTTTTTTTTTTAATATATGTACCATTGCAAGTATCATTAGTATCCATTACTTACAATAATAATTATATATACTAGGTCAGGTGTCAAGGTCAGCTACCTTTATTGAATGAGGAGTCATCTCTATAAATCATTACAGATTAGGTTTTTTCAAGAGCAGAATCTATTTCCTCAAAGAACAGTTTTGTCCACCACTTTATTAGGTCTTTCAGTGTGCTGAAGATGTCCCAGTTTCCCAGCCATTCACATCTTCTTTCTACGATTGATGACCGGGACAGTTTTTGGAAGTTATACACATTATAATATAAATTAAATAGAGACCTTGCTTTTACATCAATGCCAATTATTAGATAATATCTTTCTATGATATGAGGCATTTAAGTTATGCACTTTTGGTTTTTCTTAATAAACTTAAAAAGGATAGCTATTGTAGATTTATTTTACTTCAAGTGTGTATTATATCAAAGGTACTTGAGAAACAATAACATAGATCACCATATTTATATAACATATGGTATATCTGTGTTATAACTTTACCATTTACTTCACGTTCAGTGACCTACTTGGCATTGACAAATTTGAAATGCTATTGATCATTTGGAAACTATTTTTTGTCACAGTATGAATTTTACAAATCATTGTTGCACTTTTTAAAGTAATTTTAAATTTAATTTTATATCTTTCTCATTTTTGTCTAGCAACAAGCAAACACACCACGAGCTGTACGAAGTCCTTCTATCAGTAGCAACCATAGCAATAACAGTTCAAGTAACAATATCAACCAGGCACCAACAAGTAAGCCGCCTACACCTCCTACCTATCGAGCGGGATCTCAAGGAGGAACCATTGGTAGATCAGCATCTAATCAGCCGAATCGTGCTGTTGTTCCACCAGTGCCGCCATCACATCAGAGTCAAGCTCAGGGTAATTTCCCTCCTCACCCTCAATCCAGTCGATCATCTGTATCTTCGGGGAGCTCATACTCTCCAAATAACACGCTGGTTATGGGTCAACTTCACTCACCTTCCATGGGTCAAACCATGCCACCTGGGATGGGCTATAATCCATCTCCTAATACCCTTCATAATTTGACACGCTCTGCAAATCCTTCACTAATGCATCCTGAGGCAAAGGGTAATTTTGCTTTTTTAGCATTAAAAGACTTAGACCATTATGCTAACAATCTTTTTAAATGTTCTATTGGAAAGTAAGGAATATTAAATCGGAAATTAGATTTTTTTTAATAATTTTTTTTTTTTAAAGCATATGCTAATAAGGTTCAATGTTGCAATGGTCTAAGTCTTAAGCCATCACCAAGAAAAAAGTAAAAATGCAGATCAATAAAAAATATTTGACAAATTTTGTATTTATTTTTCAATAATAAATTTAAAATCAACATTTTTCGTGACTGCATCTTTACACTTAACATACTGCACTATTTTCACTTAATAATTTATCTTAAACAATTTGATATTAGAGTATTAGTTTCATCTTTATTTCAGATAGCTTGTGGCATGTAAAAATTGAATAAAAGGGGAGTAATAAAAAATATTTTTTATAGATATTTATTACTGGTTTACAAAATTGTTTCCACAAGAAATGTCATTTAAAAATAAATTTATTGACAAAATTTGCGTATAAAATTTCAATAAAAATGTAAAATTTCAAATGTTAAGAAAAGAATTAGTATAAAACTCAAGATCTTTGTGGTGGAGGAAAGTATCTGTTATCTGGGTGTGTTTGAATCAATAGTACATTTAAAGGGAAGTGGGACATTTTTGTAACAACATTCTTTCGATGATGCTCAGTTTATAAACTAAATATCCTTGTTCAAGATCAAAATAAATATAATCAGACTTTTGGTTAAGTTATAGGTGGTTTTTTGCTGAGTGCAGTATAATTTTGTATTCTTGCAACTTGCAATTCATTTTAAGACATTTAAAATGCAGTTGAAAACTCCAGTAAGCAAATAGTCAAAAATTTACTACCATGGGGATTAAATTCTCAAGAGATGAAATTTTTTATATGTTGATAGAGATTTATGTAATTATTTAATAATGAGCTTATTCCATTTTTTAAGCTTTACTTTACAAATTCTTTGCACTTATATTATATACTCGTTTTAAAGCTCATTTGTTCATAAGCCGACCCCCTAGTTTTGGCTGGGAAAATCTACTGATTCCCCTGAAATATATCCCCCAAAAAGTGGGCTTTAAAACTAGTAATTATGGTAATGTTTACTACATTTTGTAAGGAAATGGTATTTTTAAAAATCATTCTTTTCTTAAATTTTTTCATCTATTTCTTTAACATTCTTCAGTCTGCTATTACAATATCAAGATAATCTTTTTTATTTAAAATATATTAGTATTTTGAATTTAACTTGAAAATTTATTTAATTCAATTTCTCTTGAACAACGTAAAAAAATTATTAACTTTATCTACTAATAAAAGTAACCTGGCATTAAAAACATAAAGAAACATAAACTTCTTTGGCTGCTCATGACATCTATTGTAGATTAATCTTAAACTAATCTGTGCATATTATTTAAAAAATAATTCACTTATTACCTAAATATGAATTAAGATAAATCTCATGTAACATTATCTTCGAAACATGAATTGATTTAAAACCTGCTAAATCTATCAATTAATTTTTTTACTATGGTAAAAAATTTATAATTATTTTAATTTTTGATTATAGCTTTCTTAACCCAAATAGAAAAGACAGAATTAACCAAACTTTCAAGATTTGGTAATTTTTAAGAAAAAAACACATTTTTATTAGGCTCTTAAAAAGGCTTGGAACTTCATCTCTTATTCCATGCCTGCTCCTTACCACATTTATTGTGTAATTTCTAAATAATAAAAAATTCATAAATAAATTTGACACTGATTAATATCGTTATCTTCATTACTATCATTTTTAAATTTAACAACATATTTTATACTAAAAAAAACAACTTAGAAATACTCATTTTATCTCAGTTTTGATAATACAATATGCGTAAAATTTGACATTTTACTTGAGTTTAGCATATTTATTATTTTTATAAAATTTCATCTAAACTATGTTTAGAAAAATAATTGCTAATTCAAAAGTTTAAATTTAGTACATTCAATAAACAACTTTACAATGTTAATGATTCTGTTGAATTATTGTGATATTTATAATGATATGACAAAAGGGAATTGTTAATTAATTTAGTATAATATTTTAAAAAGCTATATTATCTTCTAAGGCTTTTAAATTATATAACTATGTTTTTTTATAAATGCAAATAAATGTTTACCCAGTTGTTATTTTGTGCATTTGCCAAAAGATATGAAAAAAGGATATCTTTGAAAAAAAAAAAAGCATTAATGACTTGCATAACCTTTGTTTTGTTCCAAAATAGATTTTCCTTTTCATTTTGCAGATTGTTTCTTTTTTTAATTCTAGCTTTTGCACCTCTTTCCATTTCATTATTTTCGATTCAACAGCACAGTATGCACGTAGTAGTACTAGTCGAGGACAAAGCTGGATTGGTAAGGCTGTTTTTGTGGAGAACTGGTTTCTTTTATTTATTTGTTGCTGACATTTTACCAAAGAGATTATCCTTTTCTGTAGTTAATTATGATTATTTTCATTTTTTGAAAAAGATTTTTCACCTGATAATATTCAATATAACATTGTGTAATGTTTAATTTTTTTGGTTTTGTCTCTTTTTTAAGCTTTCTGTTTTACACCACTGTTTTATATTTGCAAAAAATTAATAGTTTCTCAAAATCTCTGTCTCATTTCTTCATCTGTTGTTTTCTACCACAATTTGCATCTTGTTTTTTGGTTTTTTTTGTTTGTTTTTTTTTTTTTTTGTTTTTTTTTTGCTGCAAGTTCCTAGCCCTTTTATGGCATTTACACTACTAACCAGTAAAAGTACTGTCTGTCAAATATTAATTAGCTAACTGACTACAATATAATTCCTGTGAAAATATTTAAACATCATCTGTTTGATTATTATTTATTTATTTACTCTGATTAGTTTTATTTGTCTTTTCTTGTGATACATTGCACAATTCTTCTCTGTTATAATGTTGAATACAGATTACTGGTTGGTTCTGTCATGTTTGCTTATGCATGATATTCATTTTTTGCTTAAAACGTTCTTCATTAAAATTGTTAGAAACCCCTGAAATATTTGTTTAAAGTGTTAAAGAATATTTTTAACACAAAATAGGTAAAAATCCATCTTAAATTTCTGGTTATGCGCTGCAAAATCAGTGACAACAGTGTTGGTGAAATCCCATCTCTGACAAATAAAATTGGAATTTTTTTTATAAATCAAATTCATTTTTAGCACCAGTATCTGAAAAATATTTAAATCTTAAACTGATGGTAATATTTAAATTTGTCAAAACCAAAAGATATTGACAGTTACTTGCATATATATAAAATCATTACATTTACTTTATTGACTAAATCCAAATTAGTTTGGAATTTTACTCGTATTTTTATTTAACTCTGTTACTGTGACCCCTATATGATTAATTTAATTTTTAATATTGAGTTTCTTTCTCTCCTCCCCCCCCCCCTCCCATAAGGAGCAACTATTTCAAGTATATTATGTGGTGTTGGCTTTTTCCTTCTTTGAAAGTTCTGTTGTCATTGTTGTGAGTTTTCAAATTAGTTTGGAATTTTACTCGTATTTTTATTTAACTCTGTTACTGTGACCCCTATATGATTAATTTAATTTTTAATATTGAGTTTCTTTCTCTCCTCCCCCCCCCCCCTCCCATAAGGAGCAACTATTTCAAGTATATTATGTGGTGTTGGCTTTTTCCTTCTTTGAAAGTTCTGTTGTCATTGTTGTGAGTTTTCACTGTTGTTTTGGCTTTTTTTGTTTTCACAGAAACCTCCACCACATCCCTGCCCCCACCTCCATCAGATGATGATTTCCCAGAACCGCCTTTTTTTCCAGGTGTGAGCATGCAAAATAATCGCAGAAACTGTTAAATGGTCGTATCGATTTATTGCTAGCCGTTATTTTAAATAACTCCAAATCTAACCTACATAGTAGTCTCATTTACCAGTGACTCGTGTGAAATCCTTAAAAGTGTTCTTAAATGTGGAAATTCAGACATGTTATTTTCTTAAAGATTGACACAATAATAAGAAGTACATTATTCCGTAATATGAATAAATTCATTCATAATTTCATTTTAATATTCAACAAATAGTTGGTAAATATTTTTGATTACATTTACTAAACCCTTTCCCTTGATGAAAGAAATTGACAAATTATTTTCCTAGTTTACTTATCTATAATTTTAATAATAAATTAAGGTCTCACCTAAAAATTCTTCTTATACATGTTTGAGTATAGTTTAATTTGCTAACATATTCTGCTGTGCATATGTTTTTGATAATTTTTTATAGTTAACACTGTGTGTTAAATTAACCCATATAAATGATTTCCTCTAAGAAAATATTTTGGGGGCCTTCGTAATGATAGATTGGTATACACCAAAAAAAAAAGAGCTGGAGTTATGTTTTCAAAGAGCTGCTAGTTGCCAAAAACCGCACTAACTTAGCTGAATGCCATAGATTTTGAAACTAACTGTGTTCAGATTAGTCTCAAGAATGCAGGTAACACAGAATTCACTTAAACCACATACATTATGCCTTAAAATGAATTTTCAGCTTTTATATCGGCTTTCTTGTTGTACTGCTTTAGTCTATTTAAAGCTTCCATATCCTAAACATACATAGTGATTTTTATTTTTCTGTGACTTCTATTGTGAAATGTTTGTAAACCCTATATTTATAATCATTCATTATTAATATCATAATAATTAATATCAAAAGAACTGTATCTTTTTAATTCAAATATAACATTTAGTATACGTGACTATTAAAATTAAGCATTATAAAATATTATTAATAAAGTTTAATATGCTGAGATAAAGGTCAAGACAATAGCCTGAACAGATTCAATTACATTTTTAAAAGTTTATTTCAAATATTGCTTAATACATTTATTGGTTTCGCAGGTTCAGGTGCCATGCTTGCATTTTGGAAATTTATCTACATCAAATGTCTTGGAATACTATAATGGATTAAATATCAGTAATAAAAAAAAAAAAGTTTAATACCAAGGTGCTGCTAATGATCAGTTCTGCCTTTGGTTTGCCCACACAGTTTCCATTGTGTCATGATTTCAAATTGAGCGGTTAAAAAAAAAAACTATATCTACAAAAACAATGTACTCTTTACAATAACTAACATTGAATAATTTTCATAGAGGAGCTAATAACTCAAATCGCTTTAATGAACTAATCAGGCCTGATGTTTACATTTTGAAGAATCTGAATGGTTTAATACTCTTGCAACAAAAACTATGTTGTGTAAATATCATTTAAAAAATGCATATTTATTTTAAGAGAAATCATTTCATACTAAGAGAAAAAATTGTGTGCAGTTTCTTTATTGCCATGTTTGCTTTATCTTTATAACTATTACAACTTCTTTATCTCTTCCAATTTCTTTTAAGATAATTACATTGGAGAACACTTGTCAATGTACAGTAATAATGCCCATTTCAGCATCACCTCCTTTACCAGCACCTCCACCAGAGGACATGTCAAGTCAGTTTGATTATCCTGCTGCCCCTCAGGACTTCAGTGATGTCAGAGGACCACCAAGTACCAGAGCAGGTAGAATGATTGGCAGTGAACCTGAAGTTACATATGCGGCTTCACCTAATAATGATGACCCTTATGCTGCAACTGGCCCCCATCTAATATCTCAACAGTCTTCTTCCTGGATTCCAAAACATTATCTGGAGAAAGGTGATTATTGTTAAATTCTCTTTCTTAAGTTCTCTTGAGTCAGACCTGTTTGGGCAGAGTTAAATATGCAAACAAAAACAAATTAATTAACTCTTTAAAACAATTAATGGTATAATTAAACAACCCCTAAAAGCAAAGTTTTTTAAACAAATCCATTATAAAATGTAATATCGAGCAATGGGGGTGGGGCTTAAAATTTGACAAAACATGCACAAGTAATGCATGTTATAAGAATCCCAATTGTTGCTCCCCCCTCATGGCTCGCAACGGCACGTTTTTTCACACCCTGATGTCTAATGATCCACCTGCTTTTACACCTCAGATTTATTTCACCAACAATTTTAGAAAAGCAAAAGAAATTAGTAAGCACCAAACGCACTTGCGACATTTTTTTAAAAAGAACCTCATTTAGTGCAGTTATTGGGGATTTTATCTTCCCCTTGCAAAACAAGAAAAACTGATTTTTAGGTGGTAGGGCTGAAAATTTGATAGAATTTTTTTTGTCATCAGCAATGAGTTTATGTGCCAAGTTTCAGCTTGATAGGTTGATGGGAAGTGGGTAGATTAGCCATCCAAAGATTTTGCCAGCCAGCTACCCATGAATGCAAGCAAAGTTAATATAAAGGATTTAAAAATGATTTGGATTATTATTTTTCACCTCTGTGTGATATGCTTTGTAGATTTTAATTGTAAAAATAGATATTTATATTGTAAATTCTTTTTTTTTTTAATTTCAAGTTCATTCATAATCTAAAATTGTTACCAGCACAAATCCTAATCTTATTTTTGCTAAAAATGAAAATTGTTACAGTTCATTTTATTTATATATTGTTTTTATGTTTTGAAAAAAAATTACATACCTGTTTTTCTTTTACAGTGGTGGCCATTTATGACTATCAGGCAAACAAATCGGATGAATTGTCTTTTGCTGAGAATGCTGTAATTTATGTAATACACAAGAATGATGATGGTTGGTGGGAAGGTGTCATGGATGGACAAACTGGTCTTTTTCCTTTTAATTATGTTGAACCTTGTATGTAATGTATTTTTAGTGTACATTTTTGTGTGTGTCTCCTTCTGCACATTTACTATCAGTACATACTCATTGTTTATTAATGATGTGCCAGTTCATTAAAGTCAAGAGCAATGGCTCTAAGAGATAACTTTTTAATGCAATCAATATTTATTAACCTTTTGAAATTGTTGTAGTTCAATTCAGAGACCATTGTCTTTGCTCAAACGTCACCTGCCGTTGGTTTACAGCTTTCCTGGTATTTCTATGTATGTAATTTGTATTATGTCTTGAATCATCAGCATGTAAAAAAAAGAAATGTAAATGCATGACCCATTTTATTGCCAATTGTATATTGTTAGTTGTAAAAAAAATTATCAAAGTTGTTGAATAGTTTTGGCCAATGATGATGAATGCGTTTTTAAGTAGAGCTAAATGTAGTTTATTTCTTTAACTTTAAAAAATGTGTTTGGGCTTTTGTGCCTGATTGGCAAATTCCTTGTAAAAAAGGTTTATTACCACAAAATTAGAATCTCATAAGTCTACTTCAAATTTGCAATCTAGTTTATATGAAATATTTCCAAGCAAAGTTGTATTTAATTTTGTACTTTTGAAAATGCACTGAAATACAGTAAATAAAATATTCTGAGGAATAATGCGAAGAAATAAGTTGTAGTTTGTAGTATTTTGCATAAAGATGGTTATTTCTGATTTAAAGGGAAAATTCTATTTGAACTTGAGATGTTTCCCTTCTGATTCTGATAGACTACGTTGCTGCAACCAAGTACTGGCATATGTGCAACGGTTTGGGAAATGATATTTTTTCATATGATAAAAACTTAGCTTTCAAAATGTGTATATTTTAATTATATGTTTGCATATCCAAAGAGATGCATCCTAAACGTAAATAGTAAGAGCTATTCAGGAGTGAAAAGGGAAAGCTGCTTGTACAAAAATTGAGAAATTAAAAAATGTTTTCATGAACCATAAAATCTTTGTTATATTTATTTTTTATAAATCCTAGTAACAGTATTAAGAAGAGCGGCCCATCAAGACAGGTTTCTACTTTCTAATATACCACTGGCATGGTTTCCTGTAATAACTGCTAAACAATAATTAATTTCAAGAAAACATACCATCAGGTCCCTATGATTTATTCCCAATTAAATAAATTTAGCAAAGTTTGTGCATTTCATATTTATTTGTTTTTATGGTCCCGATTTTTTTTCCAGCAACTGTGACTTAACAGGCAATGCTCTACAGCTATTTTCACACTGACAACCACTCTTTAAAATAGTTGTCTGCTGTCTTCCAACATCTGGGGTATTAAACTTTCTGATGGTTTACTTTCTCCTCAAGAATAGCGTTAGCAGTCTGACTTTGCTAACAATGTTTCACCTATTTACACATGGCTAGCAATGGCACTGAATGAACTTAAACATGCAACCTCTTGTTCAAGAGGAAGACCTTGATTAATTATGTTACTTGGAAATAGCATATAGAAATAATACAAAGCTTTTTGCACTGGTGTAATGGTAATATAATAGTAGTATAAAGTATAAATTCACGATGTTTTTTTAAAGATAAAGGCAATCTGAGATTGTACAGCTTAATCTTCTTAGTAGGCCCATCACTTTCTTGAATTGAATAAGCTAAGATGGCCTTGCTTAGGTGTTGTTTTTTTGCAATGATAAATCAAATAAAACTTTAACAAGATAACTCCATAAAAAAAAACACAGTAATTACTTTTAAGTTATATTTTTCTGTACCTGGTACAACAGAACCATATCTAAATGAGTTTGAGAAAGCAATTGTGTAAAAATAGATCAATTTTTTAATATAGATATTACAAATACTTTAGGATATTAAGTAGCTTCATCAGGGTGTGAAGTTTGAATAAGTTATAAGAGGCACAAGTTATGTACATGTGTAGGTGAAAAGTTGTTGTTGCACTGTCTATTGTTAAAAAAGTTCAAGAAAAGCACCACAATAAAAATAAGAGCAACCTTTTTATATCATGATCAGTCTCTCCATATGTTTAGTTCTGCTTACATGTATCAAAATGCATGTTGACTCTTGTTTACTGTTAACAGATGTATTTACATTGTTCCTGTTTGACTTATGAACCAATATTTGACTTCTGAAATTACATTTCAACCACTTTGTTTTTTTAAAATGTAAACAGCACCAAATTATGACAACCGAAAGGTTTGATATGGTGCCAAAAGACCTATTTACTATTTAGTTTGTCCCAGTAGTTTAATGAAATTATTATTTTTTATTATCAATGTGAAACCAAATTATTTTTAAAAAAATTAAAACAACACCCCTCTCCCCTCTCTCTCTATTTTTCACCCCGTCCAAGAACTACAGCACACTTTAGCTCATTTCTTTTCATGCTCAATAATTGTTTTTTTTTAAGAGAATTCACTTCCTCAGATACTGTGTAGTGAAATGAAGAATGTATTTTCCCCTCTCTATCAATCTGACACTTCATTTCACCTTGAGAGACAATGTCAAACTTAACTTGGTCCCTTCAAAATGTCACCCACCAAGTCTTCCTTTGGTGTCATCGGTGTATTGTGCTTTAACCTGAGGTATGCGTTGGATGTACCTTGCTGCGTGCATGCTGTACTGAGCACTGCAGCTGTTGTTTCTAAAATCTGTTCCTCCACTTCTTCTCAACACTTGTGGTAGCAGATCCCCGATTTACTTTCTCTGGCATCTTTTTATGACTACATTAAGTGGGTGGGCTGCTTTTTTCAACATTTTTGTATGTTTCACTTATAAATTTAAGCAAGTACTTGTGTTAATTAAGAGGTGGACTCAATTTAAGATCTGGATCATTTCTATTTGCAAATCTGTTATGACTTGGTAACACCCATTAAATGGATTTTTAACAAATATTTTTATCTGTTTTAGAATAAAATTGAATACCTGTAACATATGAATGTTTCTGTTTGAATTCCCTTTAAATCCTCAGAAGTTCTAGTAACTCAGCACTTTTGAATCATTGTCTTCCTGAAGTCTCTAAACTTTTGTCAAGCACTATCATGCACTTTTGGATCGGACATCCAAACTTATAATATTAAAGTCAGTCTTTTATTACATGTGTAATATTTTATTAGCATTGTTTTTCCACATTTATTCAAACAGGGTCACCATTGACCATCACTAATGTATGAGCTAAAATATTACATTACTATAAATTATAAATACTTTTTCCTCAGTGGAGCGATCAACTTCCAAACACAACTTCCCAATATGTAATCCTTTTTACTTCAGTTGTTACGTGGCAGCTGGAGCTATGCACAGTTGACAAATGCAAGTACGCTTAAGCTGCAGGAGTTTCACTACTGCTACTTTTGTGGCATGCTGTACTTTGCTTGAAAACTAGTCATCAGTTGGATAGCCTTATGTTATGACTGTAATGTTTTAATGTGACATTTAAATATTTTTGCACATGAGATGTCTATATTAGGAAGGATATGAACTCGCTATTATTAAAAGTTTGGTACTTGAATTTTTAAAAAAAATATTGGAGCAAAAGCAGCCAGATACAAAGGCATAGATGGGTTCCTGACCATGTTGCCCCCTTTTTTCTGAGCATCTCTTTGTTTACTCCAATGGTTAGGTGTATTCATAATTATATTTGTTTGCTTAAACAAATTAATTATTATTTTAACATTAACCCTTTTAACACTTGAAATTTTCCAAACAAAAAAAAGCGAAACAATTGATGTACAATTATTACATATTAATTTTAATCAGCTTTTTACAAAATAATTCCACATCACATGAGTTTTGAAGTTTTGAAATGAATTCCCTTTTGTGTGCCACATCTTTATACATGACAATCCAAAAAAGGGCACATGTGATACAAATTCAAACAACCATTACTTAAGCTTATCACATATTCTAACTACATCTACTGAGACAGTGGCTTACTCATGCACATAAATATAAACAAAAAACCCTTCATTTTTTCATCTTTAAAAATAAAGAAATATATACACAATCATTCTTGCTTAGAGTCAATTTGTTATCACAATTTTGTAAGCTACAAATAGGTTTGTTCAACCATTTAAACAAAAACAAAAAAACATTAATCTATGTACATAATTATATTAAGAGATGTGTAACTCCGTATTCAAATAATATTGGATAGAATTATATTTTCACAAAACTTAGTTTTAAATGGCGTGTTTCGAATGTAAAATTCTTACTGTACTGCAAAATAGAAAATGAACACATGCTCTATTGAAATGACATAAAACGCTCAAATATTTCTTTTAAGAATAAAAAGGTGTTATATAATAATACACTTTTATTATTGCTTCATAACCGCTAAGAAATGGACAGAAATTCCAGAGCAACTTACTGCCTATCATTTCATTTATACAACAGAAAAAGCATGCCAAATAAACAGCTCTGAGAAGTATTCAGAGCAACAAGAAAATCAACTTTATAGCTTGGAATTTTTTTTACCAAAACCTTAGTGTTTAAAAAGCAAAAAAATACTTGCATAAAAGGGACTACACACACAAAATCAAATGATATAAACGAAGTGTTTTCAAACTTGTGCACATTTAAGAACTTTAAAATATTTTGTACCTGAATCATGGAGCCTGGTTTTTTATTAAACATTTCTTCCCTAAATTGAAAATTAAAAAATGTTTATCTTAGGAATCATAGTTTCATCTCCTTGACCAAAATCCTTCCCATTTATTTTAGTTGCAAGATCACTTCAAATCACCAGACTTCATGTTGTAGTTGTTTTTTTAACGCATATAGTTTTTTTTTAAAAATAAAGTCAAAGTAACTGATATTAAATGAGAATAAATAACATTTTGAAATGTTTTCATCAAATAAGGAACATGTCAAAAGTAAATCTACAGAAGTTGGTCAGCTTCAATCGACAAGTTGTGTGATCATTGTAACTTTAACATCTCTTTTATCCATCAAATTCATTAGTGATACATGAAACTATTTAACTATGTCCCATATAACACCAATGTGGCTGAAAATGATACAAATATTTTAGTCTTACAAAAATTGCAGATATAATTGCATATATTTAATGCTTTTTCTCCCAAGTCATTAATTAAACTATAAATTATTTTAGCATCTTATTGGTAGTTGCAGCTATTGGCATTGTAATTAACATGCAAATTTGGGTCTCGGAACACATGAGACTTGACAGGGAGGTAAATTACCCACCTGGAAGATAGTTAAAAACAGGGCTCTTCAGAATTTTATCCAGTGGCCAACTTAGTGATTTGTATTATATATTTTAAAAATTGATTATGCTAATGATTACATATGTCACGATATATAGGTGTGTTGCTGCCCATGGCCAATTGTATCCTTATTTATAGTATTATTATTATATATATATATATATATATAATTATATTATATATTAAAATTGGGCCATTTGTTGGTTTTACTTGCTGAGCCATATGACTTAGTCATGCAAGCATTATCTCTAAAATAAATATCAAAACTAAGTGACATTGCTTTCTTTTTCTTAAGGTTAAAGCGTTTTCACATGACATCTTAATTTTATTAAGGCATAAAGTTAGTTGTATCCTCTTATTTATGTTGACAAGTAGAATATTAATAATTACATTACAAGTATTGTAAAAAGATTTATATCTTAATAATGATTTAAATAACTTGGTAACTGAGGTTGAAATGCATTATTCAATTATCTATTTTGCATTAAATTTGGTTTCTATTTTTAAAAAATCGCTGACTATTTTTTGCTGGTTTTTTTAGGAGTTTATGACATTAATTGAGTGTTATTTTTAGATTTACACAAGCCAGTAACTTAAAAGGAGTATTTGAAACGTGAAGAAAAAAAACTTGCTTTTGTCATGCAGCACTCATTCTAAATTGTTTAAGCATTAAATACAAAGTTGTGTAAATTTCTGAATTTTTTATTAGCATTTGATCGAATTAATAAATTTTTAACCTGTTCCAAGACGACAGTAAAATAAGTAAAGCTTACACCGTAAAACATGATTTGTTTGTCTTTAAATGTGGATGCATTCAAGAGAAGTTTACACTTAAAGTTAATCCTGTAAAACATAAAAGCCCAAAAAAAGTACTGACTTTTTAATTTGGCCATTGTTAAAATTAAGTAATGATATCAGGTTGCCATCATTGCAATGAGAAACAAAAAATGTGTTTTTAAGGAATAATGATCTTTAAAGAAAACTAAAGTATTGAAATTCTTTTGCAGCGCTTTTCATAGATTATAAAGGTATAACTTGTTCACCCATTCGCTAACAATCAGATGCTCTGCGATGAATCTTGGTAAAAATCAACTTCACACTCACTTGACACTAAAGTTTTTTACCTCAAAAGTGGAATTTTACATTAATAACATCATTTGTTTGTTAAAATGCATTAGTCCACTTTTCAATCCATAGTGTACTCAAGGGTAGGTTAAACTAGCTTTTTATACAAAAATCACTAATATATTGTACATTCCTCAATCATTTTTAGAAAATATCTTAAAATTGAGAATGTTAAAAAGTAATTTTATTTTCGTATAAGTTTAAAGCAAACTTTTCACTTCAAGCTCCATCCATTTTTATAACAAAATGATTAAAAAATACTAATTTTTTTTTCTTCAAATTTTTAATAAGCAGAAATTGAAAAATGTATCTGACATAAGGCACTTTTGCAGTGTTAGGCTGTTTGCTTTTTTAAATGTATATAATATGATTTTGCTGTTATTCAATATAGATGTATAAATATTTATGAATGAGAAAGCGATCACGAACATAAATATTTAATTTATTCTCATAATTATGGTGTAAATGATTTATGAAATAATTTGCATGTACTTTGCTACTTTCTTAGAAAAACAAGAACACAGGCTAGAATTAAATATAAAGTGATTCCATTATCTAATAAAGTTAAATCACAGATAAGAAACTGTGTAGAGTTTCTAACTCATGTAAATAGCACTTAATGCTCATAAGCCTCCAAAAAACTGAAGTGTACCAGGAATATAATTTATTCTTGACTTTTTGTAATAGATGCCCAATTATAAGTAGGTAAGCATTTGTACAAGTAGTTGCATATCTCAGAGTCCTCTTACTTTAACCAGGAAAATTTCCTCTTCTTCGCTGACTGTTGGCCTACAATATAAAAGAAAATCTTTTGGATTAATATAAATGGACATGACAACAAATGAAGTAAATTGACATATAAACTAAAAGCTTCTTCATAATAATTGGTTTTTAAGATTCAACAAAATTTTCATTACAGAAAATTAAAGACAAAAACTACTGCATAATGATAAGTACTTGATTAAAGTATTTATAGATATTACTAAGGATTTTTAAAATAATAATTCAATAACAAAAATTTCATCACTAAAAAAATTAAATTTTTACCTATCATTTTCTTTGTCAGATAATTTTGGTAAAGATCGTTCATTATAGATAGGGAAAGGAAAATGGTTCTCTTCAACAAAATATATCTTAGAAGTGAAGGCTGACGAAATAAATTCTTTGACATTTCTGCCCATTGGGTACGGGCTTTTCGCACAACTTCCTTGCCTGTTTTGGCCTTCTCATTGTCCTCATTGCTGAGCTTCACTTCCGTTTGCAGTCCCATTAAGAAGTTGAGCGCGGGAAACAAACTTACTTTCACTGAAAGACATCACATAGACATTAGTGCAGTTAATGTGGCCATTTCAAATAGTTGATTAAATGGTGTCTTGACGGGAGGAATAAACAGCAAAAGATTTCATGCATGTTAGCAACATTGTTATAAAGTTAATAAGAGCTTACCATATTAATGGAACAAAAAAAAAGTTTAAAAAATAAAATTGTATGCCACATAATAATGATAAAATGATAAACAGACTGAAGGACTTTCAATTTACTTCAGAGAAGTTCATAAAAATTGATAGGATTTGTTAGGAACTGTTTTTCCTGATTCAGTTGCGACAAATTGATTTTGCTAAGAACTCTGTGCCTTTTTTTTTAACCTATATAATTAAACGTTGAGACAATTTATCACTGGTAATTTTTTAAAACACTAAGGATTATTTGAGAACAAGACTTATTACCCATCAAAATTGACACACTTCAAAAATTGTATAAATAATTAAGTAAAGAATTTTTAAGGTGACAAATTCTAAAAATGCAATGATGCTCCAAAGAATTGCTCCTAACAATTAATTTATTGTTGTGTCATGAAAGTGTTACGGAACCATTTTAAAGAAGATACCAATGCATATTCTGAAAATTGCATCGCTGTCCCAAAGATTGTCTCTCTTTGGATTAGTTTCAGACTGATGGTAATTATGTTATTCAAATAAGAATATTTGAGGTGGCATTAGAATTAAGCGTCAGGATCTGTACAAAGAAGCCCTGGTTAGATTTTTTTTTAGAAAGTGGAATGGAGTCCATGTTATAATTAATTATTTAATAACAACAAAAAGTGGGAGTTACTTAAAAGCTTATTTTAAACATCTGTGCCAAATAGTTTGGATACATTTTTTTTATTGATTCTCTTCAAGAAAATATATTTTAAAAGTAAAGACTCATTGCCAGGGGATTAACGAGAGTTTGTGATATCAAGGACTATCCTTATCTAAAAACAAACATCAATGCATACAGAATACACATGCAAAATGAGCTATAAAGTATATGTACTGGACATAAAATGCAATCCAAAATGGTGGGGGGGGGGGGCGCATTGGTT
>CAXITT010000241.1:326274-342916 GCA_964033795.1 Lymnaea stagnalis
GGGGGGGGGGGGGGGGGTTAGAACGCGGGACTCCTCGCCCAGCTACACCCCTGGTGGTACCTTTAATCTGTGTCATAGGAGAAAAAAAAAGATGTTTAAATTAGGAAAGTGTAACAGTACATATAATTTTTGTTTCTTTGTATTAATCGTGGTCAGTGATGGAAAAGCAAACTGTAATACCAAGTCTATAATTCTAAAATGTCACCATCAATGCCACTAGTGCATGTTCACTTTGACTTCCACATATTCTGTGCTTATTTCATGCCTTGCTTGGTCACACTCCTGTTTCTTTGTGTTGTGTTCAGTTTCTCATCTCATCTTATTTGATATATTTGAATTGTTCCTTAATTTTTTATTTAGTAAAGTTGAACTTTTTTGGGGGTTTGACGGCCTCTTTCTTTAAACAGCCATTGACTAAGACAACAATGGTTCTCCAGCAGGGCATTTATTATATTGGACTTAGGGCTTTGTGTTCATGAATGATTGAGAAAAATGCAGGGTAAGCTTGTCTCATCACTATGCGAGGGAAATAATTATTTTTAAAAACTAAAAATTTGCTTTGTTCTTAGAGTTTAAATAGACTGGAGTCCATGTCTTTTTGTTTTGTTTTTGAGAATGGGTAATTTCCCTATGTTCTGCAATGTGAGTAGGAGATATCTCCCCCTTTTTTGGACAATAATAAAAAGAAAAAAAGGTCTTTGTGAAGATTTCATTGGTTATATTCCCAACAAATGATTTTTTTTACCACCTCTATCTGGCCTCTCCAACCCCAAGAATTATTTGGGTTATGTTTAAAAGGTTGACAATTGTAATAGTATAGGTGTTTTTAAATTTTCAAAATACAAACTTCAATACTTGATATAAAATATACCAAAGCAGATTAATGTCGTGCTATATATATTTGTCGCTTTAAACATCTATCTTGTCATTATAATACAATTAGAGTATGTTAGTTGCATACACCTCTCTAATATATAAGAATATCAAGTTAATTAAATATATAGCTGTGTTATCTTTCTTTTCTTCATGCCTTTTCTATTCTCCCTGGTTTTCTGGATATTTCTCGAGTTGTTTACTGTGCTCCGTTCCTTGTGATATTTTCATTTGTCCTGTGCGCTGAGGAAGAATCTATGCCAAAATGTTCTAATATTATTGTCCTGTCTTTAAATTCAAGCTTCCACATACCTCGTTTTGCTATTTCAATTTCATCATCACAATTTTGCAACGCAGCCATATCCAAAAAAGTTATTGGTGTAGAACGAAATGTTTCATGACATGAACTTTGTCTTGATCACCACAACTGATACAGCCTCTAAGCATAAGTAGGTTAAAATTTACATTTACTGGGAAAGTATATTTTACAATACTTTTTGGATAATTACAAGTTCAAGTATTTCCTTTGCATAATGACAAACAAAATCAACTTGAGGAACTCTCTTTGAGAAGCCTCTGTAACTTAGTTCTAACTCAAATCTTTGAACAAGCAATGGCACCAAAAGAAAAGGCTGTATCCAATAGAGTCTAACGTTCCTTAAAATATATTTTAAGAACTGAAAAACATTATTTTATTATGAGGAAACCCGCAAAAATACAATACCGGGTAACTAATGTATGAAATAAATGATGAACAAACATAACCAATGATAATAATATTACAGCTACAGCAATGCATACAATATTACTCAATTGACTTGTATGAATAAATATTAAACCTGCTATTACAACTACAAGTACAAGCAAACAAAAAAACAGGGGCAAAAAAATATATTTTAGAGTAAAATAATAAATTTACCAAAAAGGTGTCATTTTGAAGTACCTTTCTAACAATGTTAAATACCGTATTTATTTATGTCACATAAATGAACCACACAAAAAAAAAAGAACGAAGTATCACAATGATTTGTTTACATAATAAGCATAGGCATAGATAGGTTTTATATTACAACCTTTTGGTTATATGATTTTAAAAGATAATAAAAAGAGATGTGACAAATGAAATTTTTAAAAACCTGTTAACTACAAGGCAAGTGAGTTTTGTACCTCCTGCACCACTTCAAGTCAAGACATCATATGTTTATGAATGATGACAGCTGTAAAATTCCTAACAAGGGAATCAATGCTAAATTCAGGATTATTTCCCCTAGTGAAGTGATGGCCCTCTTTGCAGGTGGTAAAAGAGTGAAAATATTATGGCTGGATATATGGTTATATGGAATATTGAGATCACTGTTTGCATGGGAGACATGTATCAAAATTAATATAAAATTATTTTGAATGATTGTCAGAAATTAAGTCACATATTTCACCAAACTCTTAATTCTGTTTTTTTAAAATTAATATATTCTTGTTTAATATTCTGAAGTTGGTGTTTCACAGCCATTAGTAATTATTTTAATAAATAATGTAGTTGATAATATTTGAAAAAATAATTCTTTGATCTTTTTCCAATTTTCTCATAATGTCTTCTTTATATTTACTCTTGCAGCATGCCTCCCATTATATTGTAGTTATTTGGGCTTTTGAGTAAATCATCAGAGTTTAGCAACTGAGTGAGCCAGATGAATATGAATCAATTGGTCTTTACTTGGTCTTGTATTGAATGTGTACTCAAATCAAGTGCTTCAAAACTGTAATGAAGCATCATTATTTTAGTCATTCGTTTTAGAATTAAATTGAGTAGGTTTCAGTATTGTTTCTGGCTAATGAAGAAGCTGTTTGGTTTCTGCCATCATTTGTGTGATACGACTGACCCTGTCCAAAGTGGAAGTATCTAAGGCCATATGAGTGGGTGTGCTGGACCTTCTGTCATCTTCAGAATTTTGCGGTTTATTAGAAGGTTTTTTTTCTGACCCATCTCCCTGGCCAGTGCAGCTTTTAGTGTCACTAAATGACCGAATTGGTGAGAATATGGCATCAAACAAATCAGAGTTAGTGACAGCTGATTTATTAGAACCATATTTAGACTTCAGTTCAGAGTCAGATAATGTTTCTTTTTCAAAAGCAGCCTCTTTACTATGCACTTGAATTTGAGATTCTTCTTTTTCATCAAGAAGATCTATGGCACTCAGATCAGAAATCAATGTAGAATCTGAAGATAGATAAACAGTATTTAACTGAACTGATATACTTATTAAATTATGTTTAGCAACATTTGAACGTTCGCACACCATTCTAAATTTCATTCAAATCAATTTAACAATCTAAAATATTCTTACCATCTCGATTTAAAAGTGATTTCATAAACCCTGTCTTTAATTCTGCTCCCTCACTGGTTTCTCTTATAATCTTTACTGGAATTTCATTAACACTGGCTTCATTGTAACTCTCCTCATCAAAATCAGCGCTGTTGTGTCTTTTTATTCTTTCTCTGTTGGTCTCATCCTCATCATCGCTAAATGCTTCCTTTTGTGAAATTTTACTTCTATATATACTGTCATTTTCTCGTATAGGATTCTCAACTTTATGCCGAGGAGTTGGGACCATGGGTGGCTTCTTTGAATTTATATTATCAGATTGTGAGACAAAGGCATGACTTCTGCTAGACTCGTCCTCCAACTTTAACACATAAAGAACATTAAAAAATATTGGTTAAAATTATATGAACAAAAAAAATGCTCTTTTATATTATTTTGAAACCTGTATTTTAAATAAATAATTAAATAGCCTTCTGGTAGTGCATTTTATTTAATTGCATGCAAGTCCTATCCCAAAGCCCAGTTAATAGATATTTTTATCATTTTACTCACCCTAGCTTCTAATAAGCATTTTACTCACCCTAGCCTCTAACATCATTACTCTGTTTTCCAAAAGCACTACTCTTGAGGTTAGGGTATCAAGCTTAAAAACAACATCATTCATCTGCTTGGCTAAACCAGCTGTCATCACTGTGGAGGCAGGAAAGACAGCTGTCATCATTGTGGAGGCAGGAGTCTCTATACTTGCTCTGTCTGTTTTCTTGCATTCCAGAGTCTCCAAACAACAGACAAAAATTAGTTAGTTGGGAGTTAAGAGGAAAAAATGGGTTGTCATATTCCCATTGGACAATTTGAATAATGTTTTAAGCCTTCTGAAGGTGCAGAATTTATTTTTCAAGTTGTGATTTATTTGACAGTAAGTAATAAAGAGTAATATGAAACAGCTTGATGCTTATTTCACCAAGTATAATAAAAAAAATAAAAATGTAAAATAATGAGTTAATTTATTAAACTTTTGAATTAAATTGAAAAGCTTCTTTTTAAAAAAAAAATTATATTTCAAGAAATCATTTATATTACATTCTGTAGAATATTTCAATACAAGGTATTTATAATAACAAAACATCAAATCCTTCTTTTCACTAGATATTTAAGCCACCCTGTGGCTCATTGGTGGCTGATCAACCCCATAATCAAAAGAATACATCTCACCCTTTTAAAATAGAGGAGAGGGGAAATTCCCTGAGTATGAAAACTCAGCCATAAAAGAAAATTCAGCCAATTACAAATAATGTATAAAAATTATGATCTCTTAACATTTTCTAGACACAAGTGATCAGATAAAGACACACAAAAATAAACGTCATTATGGATCGCCAAGACTTCTGGATTTATTTTTAAAAAAGCTTTCATTGTATAAATAATTCTCATATGTGACCCTCCACGACAAAATGAGTCGCTTCTCACCTGATGGCCATTTAGAGATTTTTATCTAGTCTTATATATCTTTTAATTCAACGGTGAAAACCGCTTGAAAATCTAACAGTAACATATTTAGTTATGAATATTTTATTGGAGCCACTATCCAAGCCCTGATTTTGAGAAAAATTGATTTTACTAAATATATTTTTCGGACTAAGAATTTCCTTAGCAACTGTTTATGGATTTTGTTTAAATTAGGCACACTTATTCAACCCTTTTTACTCAAGATATGTGGAATATTTGAAAGGAAAATGTTATATACTTTTTTTGTTATGCGTAAAAAAGAAAATATAAAAATTTAGGTTTTAGTTAAAAAAAATAGTATTAAGGTGTATTAGTAGGTACCACAAACTGATTTTTCAAAATCGTTTTACAGCTCTCTTTTTGGTGATTGAGTGAGATCTAATGATTCTAAGAATGTGGATACCACATTTGTCCATATATCCCCCATAGTTATTTAAAATGATTTTTTTTTAAAATCTTCATATTTTGATTTTTTAAACACAATATAAAGTACCATTTTGCAAAGCCATATCTGTAGAAGTAAATGACTTAAACACAATCACTTACACTCATTACAATCTCATATACATAGAGAACAAACTCAATTTTTTTCATGGGTTTAAATTGTTACATTTTAAAAATTTATTGAAATGAAAATGGTATTTTGTCACATTTTGAAATGTTTCCAAAAGGAGGTAAAAATAACAATTTAATGAATCTTCAAAAAATCATAAAAAAATAAGTAATTAACTTAGACACATAAAAATTAAATCAAAGTGTTGCTCAACTTAAGAAGTTTAAGGACAAAGAACATCCTGCACATCAGATCGCACAAAAGGACGTATGTTTTTGTGCAAATATTCTTGACGCTCTGCCGAGAGACCTGGTGGGTTAATTACTGTTGGAAGGTAACAACCCGCTCAACATCGTCAGGTTTTAAAGCATGCTTATTTAACCTTCTACCGCCCCACTTCTTTTCCGGAATACTGCCTGTATCCCTCCAGGCCCTGAATCTTTTCTGGACATTGGTCAGCTTGTTTTGGCTAATTCTGAAACATTAAAAATACATTAAAATAACATTAAATTAATAATGATTTTTACTACCTGGTTTCCAAAATTTTTTTAACATTAAATCATATGTGTTTTATGTTTTGAGCATCACAGTTAAAAAAATATCAATCATCCAGATGACTTACCCATATATAAACTTGAATGCCTCCCTGCAAACATTCTTGCCATTGACAGTGTAGGAGGTTCTCTCCAACTTTCTTACTTTTCGTCCACAAGGCTTATCAATTGTCAACTCACTGCTATTTGTAGAGCTACCAGCCAGTATGCCTATAAATATCATGTCCTTTTCAGCTGAAGAGATAGAATAGAAACTTTCAATAATCTTTAAATAGAATAGTTTACATCTGTACATTCTATGACATAATATCTAGCCAACTGCACATAAGCCTAATGTCTAGCTCTAAGTAATTCATTTAGTATTAGTAACGGTTTTAATAGTATGAGCGTAGTGGTTTAGGCCTAGTAAATTAATTAATGGGCCTAAATTAGCCTATTTGTTTACTGTTTAATATCTAGTTCTAGTTATAAGTGTTAGCCCTAAAAAATATGAATAACACTTAAAGGCTGAATAATATATTTACCTTCTGTTAATTCCTGCATGTCCAGCCTTCGCCCTAAAATCTCATCAGCTGTGAATTGTCCAATGCACCCTTTTTTTATTGAGGTCGAGACAGAGCTATGCAATGAATTTATCGAGCATCGGCAATCAAAAGATGCCACCTTATTCTTTTCTTCGTCTGGCTGCATAACGCCACTATAGCTTTGATTGTTTATAGAAACATCTTCGATCAAAGGTGGGTCATTTTCTTCTTCATCACTACTACATCCAAGTTGATCAAGTGTACACAGCAGAGCAGATGCATTTTCTTCGTCATCACTCGCTTCAGACTCACCACTAGAGCTAGATCCGTCAGTGTCATCCAATGCTGGTGTTGTAAAATACTCTTGTATAATATTTTCAACACTTTCCAAATCTTTTTCATCATTAATATTTGCATTTCTAGCCGAATTAAGTGCTTTAGCGATAGTAATTTCTTTCGTACTGGAGGCAGCCATGTTGAAAAGTTAAGCATAAACATTCGCTGGGGTTGGTTAGAAAAAGTCACGTGCTAGTATCGTTCAATGAAAAAACGGCTTTCCCTTCCTAGTGACAGCATTATTTACATTATTTTCCGAAAAATCCTTTATTAATTTAAGCCTTTTGGTTGGTTGATATTTATAAAGCCTACGTGTATGTTAGACATAATAATAAAAGGGAGAATACTCTTTCCAATGATGCCAAACATGGCGAGTTAGCTCGAAAGGATAATGAAGAAACTAGCGTTCAAAAAAATATAAATATGCTCAATTTTACGCAGATTTTACATGAAAATCTTACAGGTCATTATTTTTAAAGTAATTTTTAAATAAGTTATAGCTTTAATTTTTTAAAAATAATATTATAGATGTGTGCAGAAATGAATAAATAATTACAAATAATCAAAATCCCAAAATCTATCCTTTTCGACCCAAACACATATTTTTTACTCTAGCTCAAAATAGGCCGAGGTGAGAAGTGACTCATTTTGTCGTGGAGGGTCACATATCTCATGTATCACTTACTTGTATGGCAATGTCCAGTTGACCAATTTTTTCATTCATCTTCAAAAGTGCAGGTGATAACAGATCCACTACCTTACGTTTTACCTCTGCGGTAATCAGTTCTGAATCTACATTCTGTCCATTGGGCACTGATGATTCACTTGGTGTCTCAGGTACATCAACACTGACTGCACCATCTTTAATGAAACAGATTATGGCATTACTTGAATTAACCAAAGGAATATTATTAGATTTTTACCATTATGTTGAATGGTTTAGCAGATTACAGCATTATGATATTTGTTTCATTATTTTGAATGGATATTATTAGCTTTTGAATGGTTGAAGAATGAATAAAAATTTAGTTCACTACAATGATAACCATGAACTTAAGTCAGTGAACAAAGTAAAATTGATCTCTTGGAATATTAGCCAACTAAATTTTTAACAGCCCCAAAAATCCCTTATTATAACTCCTCCTTACTTAATGATTTCTCTTGAAACTGTTTAGGACTTTGTAACTTTTCCAGTTCAGTCGTTCCATGGTAAAATTGTTTATCACTTGATAACCTAAGGTGTGGAAGAGCAGATTTTGGAACTTTGAAACATCCTCGAGATGCTCTCACTGGGAGGATTACTGCTCCTGCAATGTTGGTAGATGATTTGCTTGCTACCTTTCGTGCAGGCTCTGAAATTAAACAAATATTTATTTTCAACAAATACGTAATCACATCATACAACAATAAACTTAAATTTTAATAGAGATTAGTATAAGTATCATAATGATTTGAAACTTAACATATCCTTAGTCTAATATGTTGATAATATTTTTTATCAAGATCAATTAGCTGCTTACAAAAAAAAGTTTTTATCACATTTCATCTTTAAATATCCACTCACCACATGGCTCTTGAAGAATCTGTCAATAAAATAGAGAAACAACAAATTATATATTAAGTGGTCAGGTACATTTTAACACTTAAATTACACATAGCAATAAGAATAAAAAATAAAAATAAAAAACTATCAACATGACTTTTTCCTTTGATATGGTGATAATTAGAATATAATATGGTAAAATCAATAACTTAGACATCTACCATATTTTTTCCCTTTTTAAATTAAATTTTTGACAAACTTGCTGTTGATCTGTATTTAAAAAAAAATAATAATAATTTGAACAAAATTGGAGTATATTTTCATTTTAAAGTTGTGATTTATCCATTTAAAAAGGATTTATTCATGTCACTATGTGTGCAGCAAAGAGGAGATTATTCAATTAATTTCTTTTGTTGCTAGGTTACTTAGACGATGTTGAGGTGTGGATAAAGGTGTTAAAATCAATGTCACCTTTCGACATCCTGTGAATAGTGTTAACCTAAAGGGCCGTCTATAAAGTACGTCACGCTCCAGAGGGGGGAGGGGGTGTAGTAAAGTGTGACACTTTGTGACAGGGGGGAGGGAGGGGGTTAAAAATGGTCAAAAATAGCATGACGTACATTATGGACAGCCCTTAACCTGTTTATGAAAAAAATCAGAAAATAATAATCATCATGGTTTTTCAGTTTTTCAGACATTTATTTTCAAACACTAAAATTTGCCTTTCGGTGAGTCTTCCTAATATCTGAAGGTTAAAAACCCTTCACCTTTAAATTAAATCTGATTAGTTATTTGGGGTACCACTAAAAGGAGTTATCAAGTGGATAAATATTAATTATGATTTGAAATACTTACTTTTTGTGATATTTTTTTATCTTCTTTTGTAATTGCCACTTTAAAAGTTGAGCTCTTTGGTGGTTTGTATGCACTTCGAACAAGTCGTAAAATATCTGTGGCCATAATCACTTTTCTTTCTACATATCCTGATGAGAAAAACTGCTCTCTGTTAATCTGTGGCTTGTAATCAAACATATCTCGAAGAATCTAAAAACAGAAAAGCAGCAGTTGTAATGTAAATTTTTAAGTTTGCATAATACAAATGTTTATAACTTTTAATAAAGCGGAGATGATTTTGGTAAACACCATGTCCTTTTGGGCAGATTATGTGGAGGTTTGTTCCAGGTGATAGGAAGTATTGTAAACAAAGTGTCTTATCCGACACATTTTATTTATCCATTAAACTCAAAAGTGGGAAGGGGCAAGCACCCTAAAAAATAAAAAAACAACTCATATCCACATTCCAGGGTATATATGCACAGGTGAATTTCAAGACCCATCAGAACCATCATAATGAAACCACAGTACAGATGAATTAAAAGTATGGAATGCACTGGCTTTGAAATCCTTACCTTGTAGACAGCCTCCATAAACCTCATGTCTGATTTGCCATAGAGTTCATTGTTTGAGTTGGTTATGTCTGTATTGAAATTTGTACTGTACTGGGTAAATAAATAGTGGTAGATACCCAGATAAGCCTTCGGTGAACCATTTACGAGTCTGAAAATTTCAAAGAAAATTAACTAAAGCAACTATTATTTTCAATTCTATAATAATTGTAATAGAACTCCCATCTCCCTTGCTTCAATATAAGTCTAAGTGAATCACAAACTGTAAGTGTAAGAATTACGTATTAAGTTTAACTATAACAACATTATTTTTTGTGCTTACCCATCAACATCAATAGTTTCAGGATATTTAGCAGCTTTGAGTTCATGTTGCAATTGTTTAATATTGTTTTTTATATCTCCTGTTGCCATTCTGATGTCTATATTTCTTTAATTCATATTCATACTTAGTTAATTGTGTATGACTAGAGCTATGTGTTCTGAAAAAATGAATAACTTTTGAACTTTTGATATAATATCATATCACAAATTATTGTGTTTTAAAAACTATTCTACTAGATGGTAATAGCAGTGAATGAGCATTTCCATAATATGTTTTCAGTATATTAATCTTCTGAGACAACTGTCAAGTACAAATATAAATCTAAATTAACTCAGATTCATGATAATTGGAAATTTATCATGACATAGTTACATATGACAGGCTAACTTCTATAAGCCCATAAACCGGGGTTAAAAATTTTTAATGCAATGCTGATAGAAACTTCCCACATCAATGGCCTGTGAATTACGGTACCGTAGCAAAGGATATTAAACAATAGGTTGTGAAAATGATTATGTGTTATTGGTTTTTCCAAAACGATAATTAGAAACTGAAATTATGGAGTTGCCAGCATCTATTTCCAATAAAATGATTCTGTTCTTTACCATCTGTAATGAATGCACATAAAACATTTCTAAAATTTTTGTAATCAGTATCCATCAGGAGAACAGATTTTAAGTGTAAAATTCATATATTTTAGAAATGCCACATGCTACCATATCAACTAATGAAGGCCAAAAATAAATGATAACTGATTTAAAATCAAATTTCTCTTTTGGCCAAAAATATATAATTATAAAATTAATATAAGCTAATTATTAAAACCCATAAAACATCCATAGCATATTATATAGTCATAGTAATAGTGTATATAATATTTAGTTTTAATTCAATGTAATTAGGCTTAAATAATTAGGCTTAGGCATACTTTTTTTTTTCATTACAAAGTTTAAAAACAAAACATACACTATCATATAGTAATTCAATAAAACAATGATACTGATACAGTAGTAGAAAGTTACAATCGGCAGTTACAGTTACAGTAACAGAGTCAGAATATGAAACTTTTTAAAACGTTACTTTATCTTTTCCTAGATATGTCAAAATGTTAACAAAAAAAATAAAAGCTAAAGCAAGAGATGACCATATTTAATAATAATAATAAATAGCTTATACTTATGCCAACCGTATAATCAATAATAGCGTTTGATAAGTAAGACCTTTCTGATTCTGATTCTAGTCCTAGCAAGATTTGTTCAAACTCATACCGGAAGAAATGTGCATCTATAGACGCTTTTATTCATAGGCTAAAAAAGTTTAATTAAGACTAACAAACCCTGCCAGATTGATACATTGTAGTGAAAGAAAGTGAGCATGGTTTTGATATTAAGCCTCAAAAGTAAAATTATAACGAAATTATCTTTAAGAATAATATTTAAATAATATTTAATAAAATTATTCATTGCTATTTATTAAATGAATAAATATGACTTTAGAAAAGTATTTTAATCTGTCATTCATAGCCTAAGTAACCTGGCTTAGTTAGTTGAGTTAGCTGATTTAGAAAATAACACGCAAACAGACATGATATGGAAACAGTGTGAAAGGTTGTTAAAGTGGTAATCTTGCAGTTCAGGTGCGTATATTTTTCTGATCCAATTTCGTATTATCAGCGTGTAAACTTACATGTATTCTTTTATAAAATTAAGTCCACCCAGCATTAGTTAACACTAAATTGTATAGCAATGACTAACTTTTCTTTTTATTGATTTTTATTTTTACTTTACATTTACAGTTTTACAGCCCCCATTTGGACTTGGTACATACTAGCCGGTAGTGGGTAGAGTAAAAACGATCTCTACATATTCTTGTTTTTTTTTGTTGTTTTTTTTTTATTCACCCTACATGCCAGATTGCAATTTTTCAACTGAAAGCATGTTCACAAAAAATGGGCCCCATAATTAAGATGTTAGCTAAAGCCTAAACTAAAGTCTAAAAAGGGCTTTAAATGTTCATTTCTGAATGAACTGAATGCCATCAGGAGCGAAGCTGTGTCGTGTAGTATATACTGTATAGTAATTAGTATGTTGGCTAGTTTTAGGAAAAATTTTAAATTATGAGTTCATTAATCTTCAGTACCGGTTTTTGAATATGGATAATCAAGTGTACCGGCACCGGTATGTGAATGTGTACTAAGGTTTAATCTCGTTCCATTCGCCCATGCAGGAGCCTTTGTTTGGAATTATATTTATACACCCCATATAAGAAAAAAAAAAATCTAATTAAATTCAAAAAAAAAAAAAAAATTATAATTTGCCATCCCCCCCCCCCCCCCCCAATTCATTTTATTTGTAAAAAAAAAAGCCAAAATGTAAGCTTTCCAAAATCAACAAGTTTATCTAGTCAATAGTATACTGACTAAAATTGTATAGAAGTGCCCTGAGAATTTAATTTAAGAAGAAATAAATTATTTAGTGCTTAAACTTTTTAAAATCTTTTTATTTTTATTAAATAATAAAAAATATGTTCTAAATATGATATGTTATTTATCCACCTATTAATCTATATTTCAGTGATATTTATTTGCAGATGGAGATAACTGTATACTATTTATCCATAAAAATTTGAAGCAGGATTTATTATGGACTCGCATCCAGCTTATCTTCGTGGAAGAGGAAGGGGTAGAGGATCAGTGAATCATCAGTCACCTATACCAACTTCATCACACCAAGGAGCATCACAAGTAGTAAATGGAAACAACTCTACTCCCCAAAGGCCTGGGGTTTTAAGTCCCTCTAAGCCATGGTCAGATCAAAGAGGCAACAGCAAATCTAATCTCCATAGCCCAAGGGCTCAAAGCCAGCAGTTAGAGACTTGTAAGGAAAATAAATGCCTTTTAGATTTTATATATAAATGATAGAAGTATATTCTGTTCTTCTTTTATAATAGATTGCTTTGGTATAGTGCATCTAGTCAAAATGGAGTGTAGATTTTATTTTACTGGTATTTTTATATTTCTCATTTTTTAAATTTTTTAATACATTGTAGACTATTCGTTTCAAATTTTTTTTTGGTTAAAAAAGAACTTTCTTTCAGCTATAAAATCTGTTGAAGATTTATTTGCTAAAGCTCGTAGTGAGCACATGGTCTCTGCTCAGCGTTACTTGACAAAAGCAGAGGATAATCTGGATGATTCAGAGGATGAAGAAGAAGACATTGGGAGCCTTGTACTCAGTGGAGTTTTTAAATCATATGCTAAAACATTTGGTAAGACCTTATTATTTAATCAATAAAAAAATTTTTAAAGTTATTTTTACCATTATGAATTATGATTAAGTTAGCTTTTGAAATAATTTTTTAAAACATTTTTTCAACATTAGTTCTTTCACAGTCCTGAGGATTTAAAAAAAAAAACCCTTTGATTTCAAGCTTTAGTAAGTTTAAAAAAATGATCAAATTGAAATGATACAATGATTATTGTTTTTTTATTATGACAGACAATGGTGATAACAATGAAGTTTTATCAGCACAAGAAAAATTGCTCCATTCATTCAGGTCAGGAACTTCAGCTTGTCTTGTCTGCATAGAGACTATCAAGAAAGAAGAAGCTGTGAGTCTGCCTTTCTTTTTTCTCAAGTCTCAAAAATTGATAAATACTTATGAAAAAAAACTTACATCCAAATTTCAAAAAAGGGGCCATATATTACTGCACAAAAAAAGATTTGTTTAAAAATCTCCACCCCTCTCCTGGTTGCACCTATACTTTTTTTGGACACCCCCCCTCCTACTCCTACCCCCATACAATTGTAATTGTAGCTCTCTTTAACCCCCCCCCCCCCATTTATTCATTAACCATTATGTTGTGATAGACAATTAAATGAGTCATGTGAACTTTAACCAGTTTTCCTAACTTCTTGCGGACATCTTACAGAGAGTCAGTTTGGCGATTATAGGAGGATATATAGTCTCTGGGACAGTGGCTTAGGATTTGAGATGGATGGGGTCTGCCCAGGTGGAACTTTTTAACTTTAAATTGATGTGCTAGGTTCTCGGCCAGCTTTAGACATTTTTCATGAGGGGTGGGGGGAGAGAAGATAGAAAGAAAAAAATTTGCAGCACTAACCCTAGCTTTGGGGTTTATGAAAGGTTTTCAGTTTCAAAGAAGTGAGGTTACAATGTTAAAACAGGATTATTTTTGTAAAAGTCAAACCTTTAATGTTGTCAGATGTCGCAATTGTCAACTCCTACACGTCTTCTTGGATTGATTACATTCGTCAGTTCTTCCATACGTTGAAGCGTCGTACTATTCTAACTATCATAGATCAAACTCCAGGAACGTAGATAACTCGATACGTGGAGGGGCGTAGTTAACTCACTGGAACTGAACAGGACGTTGGCAACTTGATAACGGACAGGGCGTAGTTAATTTGTTGTAACTGGACACGGCATTGTTAACTTCATACAGGGCAGGACGTAGTTTTTTCACTGGAACTGAACAGGACGTTGGCAACTTGATAACGGGCAGGGCGTAGTTAATTTGCTGTAACTGGACACGAGGTTAGTAACTTGATAACGGGCAGGACGTAGTTATTTCACTGGAACTGGACAGGACGTTGGCAACTTGATAACGGGCAGGGCGTAGTTAGCCTGTTGCAGGTTAGGACATAACTAGCCTAATACAGGACGTAGGTGGTTGATGGAGTTACTGGCGTATGCAACTCATATAAACTTGACACACGGTGGCAGCGGGGCTCCGACATTGAAATACGGGAACATGCGACGATGGTTGTAACTTCACTAAAGTTGAATAATAAGAATGTTCTTGTACTTTACCTCAAGTATGAAAATAACGAGGTTCACCAATCCCGGATGAGAAGCCCCCATGTCAACTCCTAACGTCTTCTTGGATTGATTACATTCGTCAGTTCTTTCATACGTTGAAGCGTCGTACTATTCTCACTATCAATTAACAAACTCAACTCCTTTTCATAATAACTATAACTTTAATATCTAAGTAAATATAATAAACATCCTATCACTCCAAGGTTCCACTCAAGACTGCCGCACGACTAAAACATACGTCACAACACTGCATAGACAATACGTCACGACTCAGCATAAAAATACGTCATAAATACAATGGCGGGAAGAGCGTTCACTAACTATAATAGTCAAGCGCGGGAAAAGCGTTCAACAACTAATGAACATAATATTGAGTCGCAACAATTCCTAATGAACGCTCATACTCGACATATCCCCCCTCTTTCATTTCAGATTTTACTCAGGGAGTGAAATCGTCACCAGACATACAAAATTTACATCAATTACATCAAGAAGAACCCTTCAGCCATATGAATGGTCCTTATCAAAAAACATTATTTAGGTATCACTGAAAATCAAACAGATTTATGATATACTGCAATAAAATAAACAATCCATCGTACATAATTTTAAATGCAATTCAAGAGTTAAAAATTCATGTACGACAATAAAAATCAGACCATTGAAATTGAATGTCAACATTAATTTTCATTTTTCATACCAATAAAAATAATTATATTTGTATCTCAAAAATCCGGGCAAATACATCAATATCCTTACTGAAGTTGAAACTATAACTAAGTTAATCCAAATCATATCATCAAAAAGGTGTATTTTTAAATAAAACCAATGGTCATCACTATAAAAACACAAAACTATCTAACATTATTACAGGTGAGAGATGCCTCACCACAATTTGAGCAGCCTTTATTTGCTCTTAAATAACACAGCTACAGATGGCGGGACATATCTTTTGTCCGTGGATTTCACAACTTTATGCTTCAACATGTTTATTATAATTAAAATTATCTCTCCCTGTTCTTTTGACCCGTGGTCATAACTCATGTGAAATCTCAGTTTTACAATACATATTTTTAAATTGTTATAAAATGAAAAACGATTCTCATAAAAAAGAAATTCAAACAAATCAGGAACTTCAAAGAAATCATGGCAACAGTTCATTTTAACAGATTCATTTTGTTTAACAATACAATTAAAAGCCTCACCTCCCAACTCATGGACCTGACATCTCACCTCCTCTTGAAAATCATAAACAAGTGCACCTTTAGAGCTGGCAGCGCTCTCTTTAACACTTTCAACATTGGTTTCCAACTTAATGTTAGAGCACTCCTGGCTCTCAAAATCTGGACAACCTTCACTCACATTACTTGGGAATTTATTTTCATTACAACTATCTGTAACAATTTGTACATTTGAGCAGGCCTGGCTCACATTTACAGGTGATTCATCATCATTACAACTATCCGTAACAATATGAAAATTTGAGCAGCCCTGGCTCACATTTACAGGTGATTCCTTATTATTACAGCTATCCGTAACAATATGAAAATCTGAGCAGCCCTGGCTCACATTTACAGGTGATTCATTATCATTACAGCTATCCGCAACAATATGAAAATTTGAGCAGCCCTGGTTCACATTTACAGGTGAATCATTATCATTACAACTATCCGTAACAATATGAAAGTCTGAGCAGCCCTGGCTCACATTACCTATTGATTCATCATCAATACAGCTCTCTGCATTACTATAAAATTTTGAGCAACCCTTGCTCATAACAACTTGTGATACATTTTCATTGCAGATCTCTGCAGTAACATCAAAACCTGAGCACACCTGGCTCACATTATCAACTAATTCAT
>CAXITT010000241.1:343427-391108 GCA_964033795.1 Lymnaea stagnalis
TCTATCTATACGTTCTTTCTCTCTCTGTCTATCTATACGTTCTTCTTCTCTCTGTCTATTTATACGTTCATTCTCTCTCTGTCTATATATACGTTCTTCCTCTCTCTTTCTATCTATACGTTCTTCCTCTCTGGCTCTAAGTTCATCCTCTCTCTCTTCCCGTATGTGTTCTTCGACCTTAACTCTTATATATTCCTCTAGGTTCTCTCCCGTATAAAGAAGTAACACACCCACATGCCTAATTTCTTCTAAACTCCATTTCCTACTGACATATCCAGCCATAGCAATGCAAATTAAGGGTGATCATACAGTAAACAATAATTAAGTTTTAAGGACCAATCGCTGTCTACTAACTCTAGCAAAAATCTAAATTCTACCCAGGTAAAAAAAAATGTTAATACATCAGTCATAAGAAAATTAATGCCAAAAATGTTTTAAACAATACAAATCCAACTTGCCTGGTTCGTGAAATGTCCTATAGAATTTAAATATTATTCAAAACACACACTGGGCTTAATTAAGTGTCAATGGTTCTTTACTGTCAATAGTTCTCTCACAAACTTCAATTGTCCTATATGGCGATCTTGGGACACAGTCATTGAGGTGTGGGTGACCGGGACGGGTCACGGGACATCGGCAGCTCACTGGACAGAATGTAGGCGAATCGCCGACACTGGACAGTTCGTGTGTAACTCGCCAATACAGGATCGGGCATAGGAAGCTTGATGCAGGACGGGACGTTGGTGGCTCGTTGAAGCAGGACAGGGCGCTGTTCAACTGGGTGACCGGGACGGGTCACGGGACATCGGCAGCTCACTGGACAGAATGTAGGCGTATCGCCGACACTGGACAGTTCGTGGGTAACTCACCAATACAGGATCGGGCATAGGAAGCTTGATGCGGGGTGGGACAGGGACATCGGCAGCTCACTGGACAGAATGTAGGCGTATCGCCGACACTGGACAGTTCGTGGGTAACTCACCAATACAGGATCGGGCATAGGAAGCTTGATGCGGGGTGGGACGTTGGTGGCTCGTTGCAACAGGACAGGGCGCTGTTAAACTGAGTGACCGGACAGGCCACAGGACTTCACAGCTCACTGGACACGAAGTTGGTAGCTCACTACCGACAGGAACGTAGATAACTCGATACGTGGAGGGGCGTAGTTAACTCACTGGAACTGAACAGGACGTTGGCAACTTGATAACGGACAGGGCGTAGTTAATTTGTTGTAACTGGACACGGCATTGTTAACTTCATACAGGGCAGGACGTAGTTTTTTCACTGGAACTGAACAGGACGTTGGCAACTTGATAACGGGCAGGGCGTAGTTAATTTGCTGTAACTGGACACGAGGTTAGTAACTTGATAACGGGCAGGGCGTAGTTATTTCACTGGAACTGGACAGGACGTTGGCAACTTGATAACGGGCAGGGCGTAGTTATTTCACTGGAACTGGACACGAGGTTAGTAACTTGATAACGGGCAGGAGGTAGTTATTTCACTGGAACTGGACAGGACGTTGGTAACTTGATAACGGGCAGGACGTAGTTAGCCTGTTGCAGGTTAGGACATAACTAGCCTAATACAGGACGTAGGTGGTTGATGGAGTTACTGGCGTATGCAACTCATATAAACTTGACACACGGTGTCAGCGGGGCTCCGACATTGAAATACGGGAACATGCGACGATGGTTGTAACTTCACTAAAGTTGAATAGTAAGAATGATCTTGTACTTTACCTCAAGTATGAAAATAACGAGGTTCACCAATCCCGGATGAGAAGCCCCCATGTCAACTCCTATACGTCTTCTTGGATTGATTACATTCGTCAGTTCTTTCATACGTTGAAGCGTCGTACTATTCTCACTATCAATTAACAAACTCAACTCCTTTTCATAATAACTATAACTTTAATATCTAAGTAAATATAATAAACATCCTATCACTCCAAGGTTCCACTCAAGACTGCCTCACGACTACAACATACGTCACAACACTGCATAGACAATACGTCACGACTCAGCATAAAAATACGTCATAAAGACAATGGCGGGAAGAGCGTTCACTAACTATAATAGACAAGCGCGGGAAAAGCGTTCAACAACTAATGAACATAATATTGAGTCGCAACAATTCATAATGAACGCTCATACTCGACAGCAATACTAAATATATTTCACTTATTTAAAAAAGGCAGCAAAAGGTAAATTCAGTCTTCTTTAGCAGTATGGAGGACGCCCTCCTTTTTTTTTATTTGGAAGGGGAATTAAACCTTTTTAGATGATCAGGTGGGGCGTGGGAGAAACTTTTGAGAAACACTGCTCACTGCCATAAATTGTGTTGGGAGGGGGGGGGTGTCTTGCCTTCTTTTATTTTGATATTGCAGGTTTTTGGTTCAATGGAATGAAATAATTAAGTCACAAATTGCGTTACATGCTCTGTGGACTGCAGTAAGTCACAAGAATAAATATTATTGTTGAAATATAGCAAGTTATTTGTGAAACACAGGGCAACAGTATGACAATATATTACGAAACCTTGTAATATTATTTATAATCATGGATTTCACAGATTTTAGTAAACAGCTGGCTTATTATCAGGATAATGTGAATTTGTGTTTAATTTGCGCAAGCAAAATCTCCAAAATCAAAACCCCCTCCCACCCCCCCCCCCCCCCCACTTTCCTCCTCAATGTGTAAGTAATATATATGTATGGCCCCAAAAAGTATTCAGGGGTATATTTTCATTTTTTTTCATCCAATGCAATCTTTCAGCTTTTCCAATTCCCCTGCTTCAAATACCATCTTTTCTTTTTTAGTGTATAAGGCTCTGACATCTCATATCAGCCGTGCAAAGAAAAATGCATCATGGCCTGTTCTTTTTTTAGGGAGATGTCACTTTTATTGTCAGCCATGATAATTTCAGTTATAATTAATATTGCAACTGCCCCGCAGAGCCCTTGTCTCCTTAGAAATTTCATCAGTGAGATTCCCCCTGCATAATATATACAAATGTTGGACACTGATATGTTAGATAATTGCTTCATAATTTATTAATATTTTCTCTCTTTTCATCTAGATATGGAGTTGTTCCGGTTGCTTCTGTATGTTTCATATTACTTGCATACAGAAGTGGGTAAAGGAAGGTGTTTATCAAAAGCAGTACATGTCTGGGGATATAGCTACAGATAAGCCTACTGACAATATTCCTTGGTATTGGTAGGTACATCATCACATTATACTAAACTATTTTTTTAAGAAAGATTTTAAAAAATTCTTTTAAATAATTTCTTTTATGAAAATCTAATTATTCCTGAGTAATGATGTAGACTCTGAGAACATGTGCTACTTCAGAAATTAACTTCTTTCAGTCCAAAATGTCGACATGAATACTCTCAGAGAGAATGCCCCACAAAATATTACTGTTTCTGTGGTAAAGAGCAGAATCCTAAATTCGACCCCTGGCTTGTACCACATTCTTGTGGAGAAGTGTGTAGTAAAAAACTCAAACCAGACTGTGGACACTATTGCCTCCTTTTATGTCACCCAGGTAGATAATGGAATTCTAATGAATTAGTTTGTAAATTTCTTGATTTGTGAAGAGATGAATTTAAGATGGGTGGTTGAATTAATATGTTTATGGGTTGTTGTTTTTTTCTCTCAATTATGATGTAGTAAATTTTAAGTTAAAAACTGAGATCAGGAGAATTATATAAACTTAAATATTTTTTTCTTTTCTTACCCATAGTGAGGGATTCAAACTAGTGCCTATAAGAAAGAAAACAAATAGCAATCATCATCTCTTCTTTAAATTTGTTCTTTTTATTGCAATGTTACTAAAATGTATCAATGACCACAGGGGTTTGTCCACCTTGCCCTTCTATGGTTAAATCAACCTGTTTCTGTAAGAAGAGTACACCACGAACAGTGCGCTGCAGTGCTAAATCGTGGACTTGTGGAAAACCTTGTGGTCGCCCTCTGTCTTGTAAACAACACAAATGCTTAGATAATTGTCATCCAGGTTAGTATGTTAATATTGTAATTTTTTTGTTAATGTTATTAAATTAATTTAATCAAGTACTGACATACTAGGTACAACGTAATGAGAATAGTTTATATTTTAGTAAATAGAAGCAGTTGATTTTTATTTTCATTCAAGGTGAATGCGCACCTTGTGTAAAAACAAGCATGCATCCCTGCTTTTGTGGCAAAGAGAAGACTGAACGCCCTTGTGATAGCACCGCATGGAAATGCAACAAGGTAGCATTTTATTTTATTCTCTGTATCTGTTTGCATGCTGGAACCATAAAACCAAATATTTTATAATATTGGTAATCATATATATTTGTGTTAGGTGAGCCTTTACATTAACATGAAATGGAATTTTTCTGCATAGTTCCCAGTCCTTTTTAATCTGTACCTTCTAGATTTGTGGCAAACCATTCAACTGCGGCAATCATGTTTGTGAGGTAGTTTGTCATCTTGGTTCTTGTGGAGACTGCCCAAGGTCAGGTCTTAGAAAATGTCCATGTGGAAAGACAGGTCAGTAGTTGTTTCGTACAATACGTTTTTGTAGAATTTATTTTTCATAGACTGTCAGTCAATTGGATCATATCACTTATATACTTATACAGATATTTATATTTCGTTTATTTTTAAAATAGAGTTTCAACTTCCTTGTACTGAAGACATTCCAACTTGTGGAGATACCTGTGGTAAACCTCTAGCTTGTGGTCAGCACTGTTGCACTGGTCGCTGTCACAGTGGGGAATGTGGACAGGTAATTATAAATACAAAGGTTTAAAGCATTCTGGGTTATTAAAATTAATTTTAAAAATTACTTCACTACTGGTATTTTGAGTACCTTTTTTAAAAAATTTGTATCATGAATTATTATTGAATTTGAGAAGGGGTAACTGAATATTTGTAAATTGAAATAGAAGTTTTTTGAGTTTAGCCAAAAAAAATTCATTTGATCTGGGTTTTAATGTTAAAAACCTTCATCATATATTCTTTGATTAAAAGTCCTGATTCTGTTTTAAGGTATTTTGAAATGCCATTGGTTTATTTTATTTGGATTTGGATGAGTTGTTTTTTAAATTGACTTTCCAACTACTTTGGCATTAAATTATAAAATTTTGTTCTAATAAATTAGAAAGTTTTTTTATGAGGAAATCAAGTTCATTGAATTTCCTTGGGTTGATGCATGCCGTACTTGCAGCTGTGTCTAAAATGACACTTCTCTCTATGCCCACGCATAATTTAAATTGAAGAAAACTTGCAATGTTATGAGTTAGGTTTGAATAAGTTTTCACTTTATCAATTTTGATTATGTATTAAATTTCTTATATTTTAAAAACTTTCAATTCAGTGCATGCAAATGTCAGTGAAGAAATGTCGCTGTGGTCAAAGACAGAAAGAGGTTCCCTGTGCTAAAGAATTTCTATGTGAAAAGAAATGTGGCAACATGAGAAACTGTGGTGTCCATAAATGTAATAGGAAAGTAAGTTATTATTTTAAGAAATGGGTTTAATAGATAAAAACAAAACAGTAATAAAGTAAAAACCGTAATTTTCCAAGTTGGTTCACATTGTTACAAATTTTTCTTTTTTTTTTGTCAGTGTTGTGATGGCAATTGTCCAGGCTGTGAACAGACATGCGGAAAAACTCTCAGATGTCGTAATCATAAATGTGCTAGTAGATGCCACAAAGGTACCTATAAGTTTAAATATTTTCTTTTTTCAGCATTAGATCTAAAATTATAGCATATATAAATACAAAAATATACTTTTGATATAAAACTATTTTATTGGCATTCTTCCTTCTCCAAGAGACATTGGTTGAATGTTAGGACCAGACCAATATGAAGCAATGATAGAATCATGGCAAAACAATAAAATAAGAAGAAATCGGTCAACTTTGTAAAATTATTTTTCTTCAACCCCTGTCTAGGACCCTGCTATCCATGTCCACTGACTGTGACTATCACTTGCTTTTGCAAGAAAACTAAAATCTCTGTACCCTGTGGAAAGGAGAGGGAGACAAAGCCACCTCGTTGTAACTTACCTTGCCTGTAAGTTTCCCAGTGTCATATTACCTGAAGATTACTAATAGCAGTATTAATTTTATTTTTTTTAATGAATTTTCTTTGTTTAAGATTTGCAGAGTCTGCCTACTTACCTTTTGCATTTATTTTCAAGGTTTTCATTTGCCTTTAATGTGAAATTTTATGAAAGGTTTTAAATTCTCAAAGCATAAATTGTTAAAAGAAGGACTCATTACTGCATCCTTCCAAACATATCAGGGCTGCTTCTGAATGCCATCACCCGGCTCGACAGAAACATCGATGTCATTTTGGTGACTGTCCACCGTGCAACTTTATTTGCAACCAGAAGTTGACTAGATGTGAGCACACCTGCCCTGTGATGTGTCATGATGCAGTCAAGACAAGGATTGAAGATAGGGTAATTTATTCTCTTCAGTACCATTATTGTACAATTTGTGCAGTTTGTGTTTCTTGCTTGATGTATTGGTAATGATGAGTTTATTTATTACTTCAGAAATTAGTATGATATTGGTTGTTAGTTTTAACTTGCATTTGCATTCTACAGCCTACAGTGAATGGATTGAGAAATATGATTGGTTCTGACCATATTTATATTACATATGCACTAAGGGGGGAAGGGGGGTGTGGATTTTAAAAAAATTTCTTACGCATGATTAGGGGGGTATCTCTGCGGAAATTATGTACCTTATTAAATAATTCTACAATATTTATCTAGTAATTTGGATAGTAGCATATGCTGTAAAATTATCATTCAAAGTTTTGTAGGAATTATTGTCATAATGTTCCCGTGTATTTTCATGAATGAACTTGCTAGATATACTCAGTTGATAGTACTAAGTAGTAGAAGTATAACAGTAATATTTAGTCCACTGTATGTTCAACATGTATATGACATATATTTTGTTGATCTACACCAATGATTCTAAAATTTTCGTTTCTCGGTGCCTATGCTAAATTCAGGTTTTCACCAGGCTCCCTGCGTTCAATTCTAAGTACTCTTGAAAATGGCGAATATATAATTAAAATAAAGGGTGGGGTAAAAATAAATATAACAGGTATGTAGGTCATTAAGTGCCATCTAGTAACTGCAAACAGTAGTTACTTAAGTGAGATACTGTTTGCACCGTGACTGCTAGATGTCACATTGGAAAAATGTGCACCCTCCCCCTAGGTGGACCAATAAAAGTACTATTTTAGCGCCCCTTGTCTTTGTGAAGTAAATGAGATTTTATATTTTAATTCACTATTTTAAAGATGATTCCCCCCCACAACCACCACTTTGGCGCATGTTGCGCAGCAAAATTAAATTTTAACATATTTTATAGGATCTGAGAAGGCCTTTGAAATCTATTGTTAGAACTCACAAAATAGCTGTACGATTTTTAATACCTCTCTTCCTTTCACTCATTTAGCAGCTTGCGGTAGTTATCAGGGGGTATTATGTTTATGGGAAATAGGCATAATGAATATCGATTCTTATATAAAAACAGTTTTTCCTAGAAAATAAATCTCAAGTTACTTTTTTTTTTAATCACGCCCTCATTTGTTAATAAATTCTTATTTTAATAAATTTTATTTGATGCTGATCGACATAGAGATTGAACCATGTAAATTTCACCAGTAACTTTATTTTTAATAGTGACAGACTGTGATATGTTCTGTACGTTCACCTAATTGATATCTATAGCAGATACATGTTTGCAAAATAAAGTGACAGCAGTCAGTCATCTACTTTCAAAAGTTACGGTTTTTGATGCCAGATTAGCTCGATTCCACTTGACTCACGATGCGAGTATTTATTGTATGCATTATATATACTGTATTTTTATTTATTTACTATTAAGATACTGGTACTGTATTGTACGATTTCGAGACGATGTACGATTTTAGGATTTCGATGCCAAATGCATGGCAGCTATGGTTAGGGAGGAGGTAAATGAGGAAAAACGCTTCACCCATCAAAGTCAGTAGACAGAAGCCAGCTTGGCACAGGATTGAAAATCATCTGGCTGCCAGTTAATTAAAACTATAAATCCCAAATATTAACTAAGCGTACTTTCTATTATATAGGGTGTGAAAGCAGGGCCATGGGATGCTAAACCAGTGCAGATTCAAAAAGTGGCAAAACCATGTCCACCCTGTGGAGTACCCATAAATATTCAATGCCTTGGAAAGCATGAGGTATATTTTGATAATTACAAGACTTTTTCTTTTATGATTTTATGTCAAGGAAAATTATACAATGTTGCCTTCATGAAGTAAAATGGCACTTCAGTGGTAAATAAAATATGAAATGATTTTTACATAAATGCTGTAGAATTAATTTTTTATGGACATAAGATTTTAAATTTTAAGATGTTGAGATGTTATTGGATCATTGCAATGGGGAGCAATGTCTGAAGTAGTTTTAACTGTTATATAGCAGTTATAACAAAAGGAGCAAAACTCACTTCCTGATTAAAAGAATTCATTACAAAAAATATGTTTTCCATTAATTTGCATACATAAATTATAATTTGTGAATACCCTCAATAGCTGCACATTTTAATGATTTTTAATGCTGTCAATAGTTGATAATAAGCTCACAAGTCAATTCTATAAAGACTGTAGTGTCATGAAAACAAATATTTTGATGGTCCACCATTCACATCATTTCAATAATATATGCAATATAATTAAATTCTAATACTTATATAAGAAATTGTATCAATTTTTCTTTATCCCAAACAATATAATTTATTCAAAACTGCCAGTGTCAAGTTATCATTGTTTTGCGTACGATTTATTTACACAGCAATCTGGATACAAAATTATGAAGTTCATAGATTGTTTTTTTTTTCTCAGTCCAGTGACATCCCTTGTTCTTCTGTAAAGCCTTACTCTTGTGGTCGAGTTTGTGGGCGGAAATTAGCATGTGGGAACCATGTCTGTCAACTTCCATGCCATACAGTGACTGGGTCTGAAAATGCTTTTTCGGTCAGTTTAACTGTAGTGCCTTATTAAATTATTTGCAAAATTCAGTCTTATCTTCAGACTAGGCAGGTTAAAGAATAAAATTGAGGTAAATGACAGTGGGGAAAAACTTGTGGGGATTCCAGAAATTTTTTTGAAATGTTCCATTTTCTTAAAATATACTGATGTCAAATCTAGCATAGAACATCACTTATCATTGAAGTGGTATATGAATCTATCAAAATATTTATTGTTTTAATGAATTCTCTTTGCATCTAGGCTGGTATGGAATGTCAGCAGTGTGAATTGGGATGTGAAGCCAAACGCCCCGAGGGTTGTACTCACCCTTGTTTGAAACCTTGCCACCCACCACCATGCTCCCCTTGCCGCATGATGGTACGCATGCGCTGTCACTGCCAGACTCTTGTCAACCACATTGAATGTTTGAAATGGATTGCAGCATCTCAAAATGAAAGGGATGCACTGAAATCTTGTGGACAGCCATGCCCAAAAGAGGTTATTAATTTTTTTTTAAATTTCATTGTAATGAAAGTGATCCCTCATCTATCATGGGTTCACTGTCTCAGATTTTTTACTTCAATATATCTGATTTTGAATCATCATTTCTTCTTATATTTGAGGCCCTTGATCAATTTATTGATCATTCTGGCTCCTGGTTAGATGAGTTGCCGGGGTGCTTGGGATGTTGGCTTTGGTGGGGATTGAACTCCAGACCACCAGCTATTTTTTTTTGAGTCAGTTTAGACCGCTTGACCACCCAGCTATATCGCGGATTTAGCTGTATACCAGTATTTTAAAAATGTATTATTTTAATTATTTTTGCTGTAATAAAATCATGTTTTATGCATAAAAATTAAAAACAATATTAAAAATATAAAAACGATTAATTAAAACATTAAATCGAAATAAAATAAATAGAGTACAGCATATGAGTAGACAAAGACTCATAAATATGGAAAACGCCGTTTAGAGATGTTTGTTAGAGTGCGAGTAAAGGTTTATAAAACCTTAAAATATATAAAAATGATAAATTAATTATAAGGTTGCTTTTTCACAGATTTTCACCTATTGGGTGGTGTTGTCTCATGGTATTATTTTATTCTTGTGGTAAATAAAAACGATTGGTCAAAAACTGTTTCATTTTCAAAGATAATAGCTCTTATAAATTGATTTCAGATGCCCTGTGGCCACCCATGTGGTGCTGTTTGCCACAGTGGAGAATGTCCAAACATTTCAAGCTGTGACAAGAAAATCATACTGAAATGCAAATGTAAAAAAATCAAGAAAGAAATAACATGTCGAGAGAAGAGTCTTATATCCAAACCAGAATGTGACGCTAACTGCAAACCCCAAAACCAGGTTTGTCTCATTTCTGCAAGTTAAATCTTAATAAAAGCAAGATAAAAAATATTTTTGATCTTAAGTAAGTAGTGTAAGCTTGAAACAGTCTTCCATGAATCATTTGAATCTTATTCAAGGGATGATTTTTCAGCTTTCTGATGGGTCGGTAAATAAAAATAGAGGATGTGATAGTCATAGTCTGGTCTGACACAAACGTGGAAATCCCCCTGGCATGGAGAGTTAAATTTCATAAATAAAAAATCTTCACCAATTTTTCAATTTAATTTAAAGAAGTAGAAGCACAAAAAGATAATGTAACAGACATTTATCAAATATTTATTTAAGGACTTGGATGCAACTGTGAAACAGAAAGAAGAAGAAGAGCGTAAAAAACAAGAAGCTGAACTACTTGAGTTTGAGAGAATGATGAAAGGACGCAGAAAGAAACCAAGGAAGCACAGGGAAGAAGTTGTTGAAGAGTCTTTTTGGAAAAAATACAAAACATACATTGTTTTAGTTCTAGGGATTTTTTCAGCCTCTGGAGTGTACCTGGTATATCAAGCACAAAATTAGATGTGATTCTCTATCTTGAGCTTTTTGTCTTAATAAGTATACTCATATAGAAAGTAAATGTATGTCTTACTTAAATTTAGTTGTTTTATTGACTCCTTGTAAATACATATAAATGTTAAATGGAAGGGCTAAATTGATAACTTAAAAATTGTGCATTGTTTTATTTTACTCCAAAAATTATGTATTTCATTTTACTTACATTTCTTGTAATGTTATCGATGATTTTGCCATGTTCATTGCAGAATTTATTAGTTTCTTTGAAATGTGATTTCGGATTTAATTTATTTCACACAGCTGTTGTTCAGTTCAAACCAAACAACTTTTTTTAAAATATTTATATTCTTCCTTCAATTGTGGCGGTGAATGTTATTGTTTTCATATTTTAAAGTACTCATTGTTGATCTTACCTTATGCCCCCTCCTGTCTGCTGCATAATAGAGCACTATCACCAATTTTTAAACAAAAATGAAATGCCCAGTTGTCCAAAAAAAAAATTATTTTTTTAAAATGTATTAACCATAGAGGTTGATGAGACATACCAAAATGGATATTGTACAGTATTTGGATGATGATGTAGAAACAGTATATTTTCTTGTACTGTCAAAATGTGACTATATAATCAAAAGGAAGGCTGATAAAATCTTGAATTTTCTAACATTATTTGAATTTTATTTTGGGATTATTTTTAAGAAATTAAACTAAATTAATTTGACAAATTTGGCTCACTCTCCCTTTTTTTTCTCTATTAAATTCTAGGATTTTGCCTTCTTTTAAAAAAACTTATCAATATGATCCAAAAAAAGGCTAGTTTGTATACAAATACAATATTCCAGATTCTAATAGTTAGTGTCCTGTTAATTTGACCCTACACACAAACCATATACCTCTTTTTATATCTGTCATTGGTGAAGGAAAATAATGATTACTCTACATAATTTTTGGCAGCAGTAAAATTAAAATTTCTACAAAGTGATAATACCCCAATGCAGACAAATTTTAGTGAATCAGGAGTTCATCTAAAAGGATAAGGGAGCACATAAGAGGAAAGAGATCTTGACTAATGCATAATATGCAAGAAAAAGTCATGAGACCCTAAAAATATTGTTGTCGCAGTTGAAACAACAAAAAATTCCATGGTTATTTAAAAAACTTGCAGGGTTCCGTTCAGATTAACTGGTATCCACTATTGGCAGAATGGTTTACTTTTTCTCTTCTACAGTTTTCTTAAGGTTTTACTATTTTTAAGCCAAGAAAAATGCCTGTAATTAATCAAATGAATTGTTATAAATCAAATGAACTATGTTTTAAAATATGAATGGCTTTTCAGCTTATGTTCTGATTTTCATTAATTATTAACCTTTGTGTTTGACCAGTCTGACCCAATTTCAATTTGATTACAATTTTTTAAAATAGTTTTTGTGAAACTATATCAGTGGTCGGCACAAATGGATAAATAAATGTGTATCTCTTTTTTTTTTTTTTTTCAAACTGTTTACCGTTCAAACTGTGTTTTCTGGGCGAGTAAACTCAGCTAATCTTTTGACCTATACTACACCTTTGTTTACACTGGTTGCAATCTTTAACATAGCTGTCATCAGCTTTGGTCATAAATAAAGTGTTTGATGTTCCTAAATTTTAATGTTGCCTGTTTCAAATCAAATGGATAATTATATTTTTCTGAATCTTGTATTTTTCATCTAAAAATGATAATTATTAATTAGAATATTTAATTATATTCAATTTTTACTAATGTAATTAAAATTGTCAAACAGTAAAATACACTCATTTAGCATTTTGTCAAATTTTGAAGATACATTATATATGTCAAAAAGTTTTCTTAGCAGATATAATTTATAAAATGGCTCTCAACTGTTTTCTGATCTAGATAGAACAAATATGCAAAATAAAACCCAATCCAATATTGTTGGATGTTTAATTGTTTATGCAAATAGTGGGCTCTTAAGCAGGACTATATTTAAATGTATTTTCCATTTATCCATTCTAGCTGTAAAGCTAATTATTATCAGGGACAATCCTCTAATATGACAAGGAATCAATCCCCATTAATTTAAAAAAAAAAAAAATTCACTAAGCAGATCCTAGTTTTTAGTTAGGCAATGCTAGTAGCTTGTCTAGAAATTTTGAAAGATTTAAAATGCTAATCTGCTATTAATGTTTTTCCTTAATAAAGATAGGCCTAAAATCTCAATATGAAATGAAATCAAGTAAGAGTAATTTGGAATGGACAAAGATGTTTGTTAAGTGCCATTGAGCCAGAAATTCCTACATCTAAAAATAAAGTGAGAGATAATGAGAAAATTCACTCAAGAAAACATAAACATTATTTTATTGAAATAAAATCACAGAGCTAATTGCTGTAAATTCTCTGGCAAAGGAGCCACTCTTATCAAATTTTTACCTTTTGTTTAAATAGGTGACAGCAAAATGTATGAACTCTCATTAAAACATAATGTCAGCTTTTTGTGTTTGCCGTTTAAAAAGTTTCACTGGCAAATAAAACAGAAATTTCATTCAAGAACATAATATAACCATCAAAGCTTGCATAACTATCACCAAACCTGTTGCTTTGTAAAGTAATTTAAAAAAATCGGAGTAAGAACAAAATTAATAAATAATAATAATAAAACATAACTGTCTGAAACTAAAACATCATACTGCTAATAAAGTGCTAGGAGTTTTTAGTAATTCATAGTTTTTATATGATATTATAAGTCAGGCTGATCAAGACCCCCCACCCCCACCCCACAGACTCTTTTCAGTCCTCTCCTTGAGAGGTTAATAAATATTAGGACTAGCCTGCCAGCTCCCCCCCACCACCAAAGGAGGAAAGCATAAGTGTTTGCCTAAAAAGGCATACAAGGTATGTTAAAAATGAGTTCTCATTTTAAAAAATTTCAGGCTATTAAAACAATAGTGAATGCATTCCTTTTCTATCACAAACAAAACTAAATTTATAGTGTAGACAAGTTAATTCATTAAGTAAATCTGATGTGGTTTATTATCTGCATATAAAAAAAAAAAACCTTGCATTTTTTAAGAATACAAGTGCTGCCTTGAGGAAAAAAGCAATTGCAACCAACAATTTTCACCATGTGCAAAGATAACATGGGAAATAATACTTAAAAAATATTTGCCTGAATTTGTATACCGATACATAAACATGAACTGATAGAACTTTTAAATCTAACTTTTAAATCTAATGGTGTCCAATTTTTAAAAATCTATTAAAAAGGGAAGTGAAGGATGTTGTTTTTAAAAAAATACTTATAAATTCTGATCATTACTTCAAAAAAAAAAAAGATAACTATAAAAAAATACTATACACTTATTTCAATGAACAGCGTTTACAAAAGCTGCCTTACACCCTATAGTTAAATTATGATAGATAAATACATTTAAATTACATGTAGTTCTTTTCATAAATTGCAACAATAAAGAATATGGCTCAATGACCATACCCTAATTGTATTACTGTTCAAGCATTGATGGGTATTGGGGCTTAGCAGTAACTATTAACAGCCAGACAGACACATACAATTGTTCCATAGTTCTCAACCATTATGGCACTAATGGTTAATTTAGTGATCACTGGCCAATAAATATATTTCCTCTTCTTCCTGTCTTTTGAAGAATCAATATCCCCTCCCTCTCCCCCACCCACTCCCTTACTCAGTGCACAGCATACAAATCGTTACCACTATTGCAGAGAGTAAGTCATCCAAGAAATGAATTTCAGAGAGCTAGTCATCCAATCAATTAATAATCTCTTACCCAATCATATATTTTAATAACTGGTTAAAAAGTATAATGCAGATTTTATGAGACACATTTTTATTTATATTAATTTATCGAAACATTAATTTAACACATTTAAAAACAATGGGTTCAAAATTTAGAATGGTACAATTTTCATTTAATTTTAGATGGGTGTATCTGGAATATTAATGCATCTCCTTGCCGCTGCAAGTTGCATAAGAAGCAATAAATAAATATAAACTAAAACAATCAGACTTTAACTTATGAATGCAGTTAATGCTTTTAACTTAACCAATGCAAGGTACATAAATACAGCTCTCATTACCTTAATAGTTAATTTCCTTAAATCTGAACACTATTTTTTTAATACTAAATTCCCAATCTTTTTTTTGCTTTCTACCTTTGATATAATATATACATATATATTTATATTGATAAAATTGTGTTTAAAACTTTACTATTCATGCAGTGGAAATTCAGGTGCAGGGAAACAAGTACTAACGATAAAGCAATAGTAATAAAATAAAATAGTTCATTGCTGGCATTCCAGCATTGCTATGTGAAAGTTATTGGTATATTAAGAAACAGATTATTTGATAATGGTTCATTTCCTTAATTAAAACTAACATTTTTCCTCTCATTCATTTTTTCCCCACACAATTATTTTTTTTAAAGACAATAATTGCTAACCTAAAATACTGCTGTGGTCAAAAAATATTCTTCTATGTGCTTGTGGTAAAATTCTAACAGTGAACCCCATAAATACTCCCAGGTCTGTATGACCTGCACTCGCAGTGGCTGCCAATATGTAGTGCACATGTAATCTTTTTGACTGGTAATACAATGGAAATCTATTGCAACCAGCAGAGCAGCAAACAGCGCAAGGAATGAGAAGAGAACCAATAAGATGCAGTTCCTACTACCCTGACCTGAAAAGAATTGTTTTTAAATTGTCTTAGTAAGATCTTTATTATTCTTTACATCATAAAAAATTATTACTAGCTACTTGGCATGTCCAAGATATATTAGCTAAAAAAAACATCAGAATATTTAAGTGTTCGTGCACTGTGAGATCTTTCCCAGTGTAAATAGCACATAAAATCCTGTCTTAAATTGATTTCTGATATGGTTTAAAACTAATTTGAAAATCTTTAGAAAATTCAATTTATGGTGTAAAAATCAAGCTTGCACACAAAACTTGGGAATGTGAGCTCTGGTGTTGTGAAACATAAAAGATTTAATTTATTCAAATGTCTTGCGGAGTTTCAAATTGTAGTCAATTAATTTGGAAATTAAGTACACATTTAAACTAACCTCTTCCTGTTTTTCCTTTGAGACTTTCTTTGAATTTAAGTTTTTCTGAAAAAGATTATAAAATTTTTGACTCAATCAAGTGCATTAAATATAAATATATGATAATAAGATCTACTTGAAATCTTGTGGGCGGACACACACATATATATATTTTTATATTTCAAATAAATACAAATGTTTAAACGATTAAACTCATATTAATAGCAAAGGGATATTGCAGGTTGTTGTTTTTATTTTTATTTTATTTTTAAAATTTACATTATTTTACTGCATAAAATAAGGCTCACCTCAAGTTGAAAAAAAAGATTTAACAGATGTTTAAAAGTTCTCTGGGTTTAGATTAAAATTAGAGCTTATTATCATTATGTGACAGTTTCAATACCTCTAACTGCATTGATTTCTTCATCTGATGTATCACCATTATTGGCAAGTAACTCTTGAGCTCTTCTTGCTTCATGTTCTCGCCGCCTCCTTTCCTTTTCAGCTTTTTTCTCCTGACGCTTTCGCTGTTGCTCTTTCTCTTCTTTTTCTTTTTGTTTAGCTTCTGCCACTGTAAAATAGATCACAGTGCACCCTCTAAAACAGTTTCAACAAATTTATAAAAGACCATTTAATGGTAGAAGCATAATATTTTTGCTAGTCAATAATGAAATTTGGGCATCTTCTGCATCTATCGCAAATTAGTAATTGTGATAACCCAACCAATATAATGAACTTTTTACTACAATAACACTGACACAAAAGAATCCTAAAGACCAGGGCAACCAAGGATGATGACAAGGGCTTGTGTTTCTATTCATGAGATCTTACACTGATAATTACGATAGTTTGGTTTAATATTTCCCCAGGGCTTGTGTTCCTAATCATGAGATCTTAAATTAATAATTATGACAGTTAAGATTTAATAGTCTGCACAATGACAGTTAATTAATTCAAGATATGACAAATAAAAACAGCTGTGCATTTTGAAATTCTAAACAGATGTGTAAAGCATTTTGATATTCTATGACTGTATAACTACTTACATTCTTGTTTTTTTTTCTTTGCTTCCCATTGTTTATCTAACTGTTCATCTAGATCTGTCATGTACATTAATATCTGAAATAATTATGGTGAATTTAATATGGAAACAAATTATTTCAGAAAACTATCATCAGGTTAAAATCAATTATTTTCAGACAGTAAAATGGCATTTAACACCAAAAAAAAAAAAATTCATTTTATTAGACCTCTTTTCTGAAATAGCTTCCCCTTTGGTGCCATATAAATTTATTCCAAACTTTAAAAATGTACTACAACGATTTTATAAAATTTCAGTAGATGTAGAGTTAACTAGTCATAATACATACCCTGGTTGCACATTTCTTGCATTCAATTTCATTTAGGCAGTCTCCAGCATTTTTCTTCAGTCCATCCTCCAAGGGATTGTCTTTTAAATCCAACCATTTTAACTTTTTCAGCATACAGAAAGATCTGGGTAGTGTTTTCAGTTGATTACCAAGAAGGTCAAGATGTTGCAAATTTTCTAGTTGACCAAAATCTTTAGGGAGTTCATTCAAGGCATTTTTGCTTAAATCTAGCCTGATGATATGTGTCAAGGTGCAAAATACATCCTAAGAACAAAAGATATATGATGAAATTAAAAATGTGAGATATTCTAAACATGAGCTAACTAAAAAAAATGTATCTTAAACCCACTGATTTTTTTTAAATTGGGGATGGATGGGCAGTCAAATAAAACATGATATTTAATAAGTTTTCCGATTTTAAGCAAGTAAAGCAATTGTTCAATAATCAACATAAAGGATTATTTTTCCATAAGCATAATGCAGGATTTCCCTAAAAAATTTTGAAAATTAAAATTGACATTCAAAGTTTGTACATTAAGAAGATATTTCCCTGGATTTTCTTGACTGCATTGCACATGTTCCTCTTTGACTTTGTCACAAAGATTCAACAAAAATATAGCTGTTATTTTCTTGACATACCCTGAGAAAGACCGCCCTGTTCTGAAGAATTCAAAATTCATTCAAACTGCCAATTTTAAATGTTGGAATTCTTTTCGACACTTACTGGAAGTACTGTGAGCAGATTGTTGGATAAGTCCAAGTGTGTTGCTTTTGGTAGGGCTGCCTAAGGTAAAAGGATTTAAAAAGAGCATTTAACATTTGATGCCTTGTCTGGTACAATAATAGAATCAAGTACTTCTCATTGGTGTAGAAAATGGAACAACAAAAATCCTCAAAATTTGAGTTATTCTAGGCCGATAACTATAGTTAAGAATTAATCTATTATGCCCTTTATAAATATTATAATGAAATTATATTAACTTTAAATTGGTGAAACTATCAGTTTTATTCCGTGTAATGTAGGTCTTAATAATACAAACAGTGTGAGTTAAAGTGCAAAAATAATTAAAATTGAAAAAATTAGGCTCCCTACTCCTACTAAGTTGAGTACTGGGGCATTATTTAGGGCCTACTCAGTATTGGTCTTGCATATGGACCATTTGTATTATTAATTATTAGTCTCAGAGAATTCTTCTGTGCCATGTTTGTGTTAATTTATTAAACTAGATTAAAATCTATATTCTAATCAATCCCTCTAATAATGATTTAATTAAATCACAAGCACAAGGCATTGCTTTTAGTGAGAGTAAACAGCCTGGTTACAAATAAGAAATCATTTATTAAGATAATCCAAATTTATCCACCCCCCCCCCCCCCCCCCCCCCCCCCCACGCCATCCAACTATACTACTAACTGACAGTTAGGGGATAGCATTTTTTTAAGGGCAAGGGTAAATAGTAAATACTAATACTAATAAGTCCAATTTTTAAACGTGGTTAGTTTGAATTTGATAGAATGATAATTGAATGTGTCTTTTTTTTTTTTTTACCAGTTCTTTTACTGGAACAGTCTCTAAATTACTTAAGCTTAAATCAAGCTCATTGCCGTTGAGTTTTTCACGAAGTGATTCTTTTGGCATTTCCTGGAATTAATAGATCTAGGCTACTTTGCGCCCAGTATTCCAATAGTGAATTAAGTAAATATAGGGATAACTGTGTTTGGCTGTTATTTGCAGATGTTGACACGTCTACAGAACCGGAAGCAATTTGAATTTATTTTTCTTAGCGACTGCAAAGTCATATTACAATAATGATAAGCCTAAAATATAAAAATTCATCTAATTTCTCATAACAGAATGCAATTTCAGTTATTTGCATTATAAAAGTTTTCAAAAATCCATGTATCTATTTAAATTGTTCATGATTTTTAAAATATCTTATTATACAAGTTTTGTCTAATTTAAACAACAAATTTTACTTAATTTCAGTAAGAAATCTGGACATGTTGTTCTTAAGAATTCAATAACATTCACTGATCAACGGACCCTAAATTAAATAACAATAAGTCATTTTTTAAAATGCCTGAACGTAAGTTTTTTTTTTTAATTTAAGAAATTAAGCTTCTGATTACAATTAAGAAATGTATTACTATACTTTACTAAAGGTCTGTGCCTAAAGGCTACAAGAAACATTTTTAATCTGAAAAAAAAAACTACTTACAAACCACATCCAAAAGCATCCAATTATCGATAAAGGATCAACGAAGTTGACAAACTTGTAGGCTACGGCTATTGGTAGTTGACTACCAATAGCCCCTAGAGAGCTATTTGTAGTCAACTACCAATAGCCCCTAGAGAGCTATTGGTAGTTAACTACCTATAGCCTCTAGAGAGCTATTGGTAGTTTTAACTACAAATAGCTTCTAGAGAGCTATTGGTATTCTATTACCAGTAGTAGTTAGTAGTAGTTTACTATCAAAAACAAATAATTAGTGATAGATTGATGTACTGCAGTATTGACAAAGAATTTTTGGCACTATTGTTTTGAATGACATCATTGAAATTGCACTTATTAAGTCTTATGCTGTGGTTATTTGGACCCGGGTCTGAGAAGTGAGAGTTTGGGTTTATCAAAATTTCATTTTAAAATATTATAGGATTTGTAAGACAAAATTTGGTATCAAATGAAAGATAATTGAATGTACAGTATTTTTGTAAACTTACTTCTGGGGTGTCCGGGTCCAATAAGACCAATGCTTTTCGGATGTCAGTCATTTGTGGTAGTTTAATTTACTTAAACTGAAGTTAAACCATAGTCCATTCAATTATATTTAATTTCATTTCATACAAAATTTTGACTCACAACCTAGCAATATTATTTTTTTTGTTAAATTTTAATCCAAACCTCTCAGTTCTCAGACCCGGGTAGGAATAGCCACTTCTTAAGTAGGTCTTTGTTTCCGACGTCTTAGACAGCAGCTGTGTGGTCTGGGTGCACTTCAAAAAAAAATTAATTGTGTCTAGTCTCATAAATCATCATTCACTCCAAATCGGATTTCCAAAGCATACTAGACTACACTTTACTTTTATGTTTGTTAATATTTTATGTATCACGGCCTATGTTTTCATCGGATTCTGTTCTGTTAAATACATAACTTTGGCGTAGTAAGTTAGTAAATAGAAATTGCTAGACGTTTAAATATACGTTTGTGTTATAGATGAGCAATTTACCGAAACTATGTATATAAATATATCAATGTCTTTATTATGAGTTAACGAGCGCTCAATTGTGTAAATAATACTCAGTAAGCATATCTCCCACCAGAAGATGGATAAAAGAAGAGGGGGTGGGGGGTTACCAGGTGACCATGTTCCTAAAGATAGCTTGGCCAAAAGCTTGTGTTGTCATCTATTTTTAAAAAAACACCGTAGGCTGTACCATAAAACTATATTTCTGAGTTGGATTTATTTTCAAATGAGCACGTTTTACTTTGGCAAAGAAGGAGCTGTGTAAATTTTTTAAAGACTATGATATCCCCCCACCCCCTTTCCCGGCACATCTATCCAGACCCAATTATTAGTGGTAGAGGATAGAACTAGATATTGAAGTCCATGTCATGAATCATTAAAATGTATGTTGAGTACATGGTAATGGTGAGTTTAGGCTTATCAATTATGTTATGACAAGTCAACAACTGCAGTTTTTTAGTTACCGTCAAAGTATTTTTATTAATGAACTCAAGATTTTATTCCCATGTCAATGTCATTAACTGTAAATTACTACTGTAAATTTAGATTACATGGGTATGTAGTCTAGAACACCTTTCTTCCAAGCTCCTGCAGAGCTGATGTATTGTAAGAATCAAATAACACACAACACTGTAACAATTCATATTCATGTATTTAATCCTTTGTAATTTGTATGCATGTGGGTTGAAATGCATAACAAACTCCACCTAAAAGCTCACTCCTGTGCCTACATCCACATCAATGTCACTTTCAACAAAAATAAAAAACTACATACTCAACAGAACTCATCACTGTCGACTCAACACTAGTTCCTTTAACATAACACATTTTTCCTCACATGGTTTTTTTTTAAGACACACCGCCCACTGAAACTATGGTTTTAATCAGCATTCTGTCCCTATAATATTCTTACTTAGTAGGTTCATTAGAGAATTAGAAACATGCAAGTATGAAACAACTAAAAAAAACATAATAAATTTAATAACATTTATTAACAAATTAGGCATAGTTATTTTAAAAAATAATAATAAACATGTAGAGTAAGAAAAACCAAATGTGTTGCTGATGGACTTCGCAAAGGCATCTGACAGTGTGAATCATACTTTGCTTCAACACGAAGTCCACATAGATCAGGGATCCAAGGCACCACTAAAACATGGATTTCTAGCTTCCTCAGCCAAGCAGTAGTGGTGGACGCAGACCTGTTTACTCTCAAACTCATAAAATCGTACAATACCTTATATTTATAGAAAAAAATAAACATACAGTATACATGCTAACACCTCAAAATCGTACATTGTACGCCAGAATCGTAAGAGTAAACAGGTCTGTGGACGGTACAAGCTCCTTTGTCAATGTGAAGTCAGGGGTCCCCCAGGTATCAGTGCTAGGCCCCTGTTTGTTCCTAGCAGACAATGACCTACCCGAGAATCTGACATTCCAGACTGTTCGCACATGACCCAGCGGTGTATAGGACACTCGCCAACAGATCTGACCAGGACCAGCTACAACAGGATCTCAATCTGTTAGCTGAGTGGGAGATGAGCTGGGACAAGGAATTTCACTCTGCCAAGTGCCAGGCACTATCAGTCTTTAAAAGTAGTACGCCTCTACACTACCAATACGAACTGCAAGACCATATACTTGAGCCAGTTTCTCCCGTAAAGTACCTGGGTGTTACCATTCAAAGAGAGGTCCGCTGGGACAAGCATTTTAACAATGTATGTAACCAAAACCAAGCAAACAAGACCCTGGGGCTTAATCTAAAGATTGGCAACTCCTGTGTGAAAGAAAGAGCCTATAAATTATAAAGCCTTTGTCCGTCCGGTTTTAGATTATGCATCTTCAGCCTGGGACCCATTTATCTAGAAGAGCATCGACAGGTTGGAGGCGGTCCAGCGACAAGCAGCACGCTTTGTCCTAAACCACTTTAGGAAACTCGTCCATCTGCCCCATAGAAATTCAGGCTCATACCAGCAAGAAGCCAATATAGGAGCTGCTCCTTCCTGCCCAAGACAATCTAGCTTGCAAAAGGAATAGTTGAGGCGACAACGCTAGACTCATTTGGGTCTATTGCCTCAAGCCTTCAAACCCCCAGTGCATGATTCCCTCACAAAGTGACACTGGAAATCATTGAAATGTCCTCAACACCAGGCACAGAAAAATTGCAAATCCCCTCTACATGTATAGGAGCCAAAAATGATCAATAAATTAATCGTGTACTTAAGATATAGAAGAATAATCTCAATATAATGAATATGTTATAAATGTTAGCAACATCCAAAATTTGATTAGAAAAAACAAATCCTTATGAATTGAATTAATGAAGTACATAATGAAACGTAGAAAAAAAATATTCATACTGTTAATAAAATAAACATGAATAAAATAAATGAAAAATAATAGACAAAATATATATCAATATATATCAACATACAATACCAAGCCAAGCATAAATAATGAATGAACTGAAATTACAAAAGAATAAGAATACACACTACAATTATGGATATATATTAACAGCGCAGTAAAAAAGAATTAAATTACCAGCATGACTGACAAAACCATGATTTTATCCTCATACTGGATCTATACCCAGCACAATCATAGTGGAACCATTCCAGACAATGATCACACTGTACCATCTTTAGCTCACCATCATCTATAGTTTGACAAGAACTGCAAGAAAATAGATTATCTTGACTTTTTATACTAACTCGAGCCAACAATTCCCTCCAGGCATCATCAAGAAATTTATCTTGAATGGAGCTAAAATTATGATCCACTAAACATGCACCCAACAGACTAGGCGACTTTAATTGATCTATAGTGTACGGGGGCTCACCACCTGTCACACATGCATTTACATACAATTCAAACTTAACATCATCTGTCAATTTGTCGAACTTTAAAGGAACTGAATGCTTTCTTTTTCTCCTAGTGAAATTCTGTTTATTATTTGGCCTGCCCTTAACTCGTACTCTTTTTAAAATAATATTAGAAAAGCTAGCATTAGCTTCAGGAAGTGAGTGTTCATTGTCAGAGGATATACAAGGTAAGGATTGAGCATCAATTAAACTAACGGCTTTTGCAGAAGAACAAGGAAGTGAATCAACTACATTACAATTGCCGCTTGTTGAATAACATGTCAGTGAATCTACACCATTAATAAGAACAGTAGTAGTGGAAGGTATATTATTAACAACTGGACAAAGTATTGAATCAGCATCAGTTGAAGCAGTATCTGGAGGTTCACTGCTTGTTAATTCAACATCATTAATGAAAACAGTATTAGTAGTAGCAAAAGGTAATGAATCAACATTTAAATCAACACTAGAAACAGTGATATCAGTATTTGTAAAAACAGGCTCAATAGGAGCACTAGCTGCAACATCTGCTACCAACATGTCATTGCAGGAATCAATGCCATGCCAGAGATTTATTAAATGCCTGACTTGAAGATATTTGTCTTTAAAATCAGTGTCTCCAAGCAAAGGCAAATAAGAAGAAATTTCACTAACAAGTTTAGAGGTCAATACATATTTGTCCTCTGGGGCACTAAGATTTACATTAGAAAAAATGTGTTCATTAATAGCACCAGTATTTTGTACAGTTTCATGCAGGCAGTCGAAATGAGCCTTATTTTTGAACCTGTGGTTAAAAGTCACTGGTTCATAAATGGAAAGTCCATTCTGCTTTCTTACAAACATAACATGTTTACAGTATAAATCAAAACTTTTAAAAAAATAACAAGTGCAACCACTATATGTTGCGACAGATTGTGTGTTGGTACCACTACATGAAACATTAAAAGAAGGCTCACTTGATATTTGAGTATAATGAAACTGAAATTTTCCTAAAGATAAAAATTGCTGAACTACATATTCAGCAGCAAAATGTGTTAAATCATTTTTTATTTGATTAATAACCGGATTATTGAGTTGGGCATTATAATGTCTAGCATTTGAATTTAAAATTGAAGATAATTTTGAAAGCTTGCTTATTTGTGAATCATGGTAGATGAGCCGACTGATGCATGTGTTTAGGTTTGTCTGATGATTTAAAATCTTTTTAATTTTAGAATGATAGGATTCCACATGGTTTGTAGTGGTCAATCCCAAAGTGATGGTGTCTAGATTTAAATGCCTGGCCCACATTTCAGGCTTATTCCACCAATTCTCCTCAAAATAGGTTAAAACCTGAACAGGTGCAATATTTTTTATTTCATCTTTTAAAATGTTGAACTCGCTTACAGAATCTGTCTCTTTCATAGAAAAAAATAGATTTGTAATAGCCTCAATTAAATGGGAGGTTAAACCTCTTTTCGTTAAAGCTCTCTGCAGGGCCAAATTTATGTGAAAAGCACAGATTAAAATATGTGCTTCAGGGAAAACCTTTTTAATAGCACCGATTTCCGAAAAATCTTTATCTACAAAAAAACAGGGGCTAGGAAACGTATAAATTTCTTTAAAAAATTCTAAACATTTAACTAATAAATTCTGCTGTTCACAGCGTATAAATGCATGCATGACAGGGCGACCCCTGCCATTGCTGTCAACGGCCATTATAGTTAAAAGAGGCAAGTTATAAATATTTGTTTTGTAGGTAATATCCATTACCAAAACTTCTGGATACTTAATCAAACATTGCATCATCTCACGTGATGAGTACACTAAATATATAAAATTACCCTCCCCATCCCTCCCAAAATCAACTCTACCTCCTTCAACCATTAGATAATTTAAAAGTTTTTCTGTCTCCTGCTGGTCTGTACTTTTATTAGGCACACGCACCTTTGCCCTCAGATTGCTGACATCTTTGGGAGCAACCACAACATTCTGTTCTTTTAATATAACTTCTCTGAGCTCGGTGTTTGACACTGATGTATACTGAAGCAGCGTGTTCAACATTGGGGTTAGCTGGACCTTTCTCTTCTCAGGCAATGCATTAACACTCTAAATAAAAAAGGAAATTAAAGCAATTTGAGTATGTAAAATAAGATATACATCTAAATGTAGCCTATAACTTAAAAGAATCCAATGTGTACTATACAAGCACAATAGAAATACATTAAAAGCATGTCTGTGCAATAACATCTTACCTCCTGGGACAGCATGTGGTTAGCATGAACTAAATCCGATTGCACTACTTGCAACTTCCAGTTGTCGTTGACTTTAACCATTTTAACTCTCAATTTGGCTGGACAGCCTAGTTTTAATGACCTATAAAATAAAGAAACTGTTTTAAACAACATTAACTATGGTCATTTAAAGTGTAACATATAGTTTTAACAAGTTCTTAACTTGTATATTATTTAACAGTAACATTCTAAAAAAGAACAAACCTTTGGTTAGGTCGCAAGCCCTTCGATTTTGACGCCCTCTCTGTGCCATGCTTGCATTCATAGAGAATGAACTGGTAAACAAGAGTCTCATACTCAGTGGATCCATTTGTAGCTGGTAGCTAAATTTAATGAAACAAATGAATACATTATAATTATAATACATGTATATTGTATGAAATTATTGCTAATGTTAAGGATGGCTGCCACGGGGTCTTTTGGGTGTTTATTATAGTTGCAGTAAATTAGGGTTTAGCTTAGGTTGAGGGATCGATTTAGGGTTCAGGTTAGGCATAGGGATCTATTTAGGGTTCAGGTTAGGCATAGGGATCGATTTAGGGATTTTTCGTGAAATTCGATAAAATAGTGGCAGTCGTCCTTAACATTTACCTATGAAATTAATATTATACTTAAACTGTATAATAATATATCTATAAATCTATTTTTAAAAATGCGCTTTTTAACAATAAATAAATTGTAATAGTGGCAGTCGTCCTTAACATTTACCTATGAAATTAATATTATACTTAAACTGTATAATAATATATCTATAAATCTATTTTAAAAAATGCGCTTTTTAACAAAAAATAAATTGTAAAAATCAATAAATAAAGATAGTTAGATAGGCTTACCTTTTTAGAACTCTTTTTTATAAAGACAGCATTTTGAAGCTCTTCTAAGGCTTTGATGGCTATTTCCAAATCTTTGAATGTATCAAAATGGCAATTTGCAGCTAAAACACTTTCAGGATTCATTTCTAGGCAGGTGTTGTCACTAGTACGAACTAGTAAAAAATGAACGAGCCATTGCTTCACCCTCGTCATAGAAAGCGGGTTTTTAAAGTTCCGGTTTTGGTTTGATTTGATTGGCTGGACTACCAATAGCTCTCTAGTAGCTATTGGTAGTGAACTACCAATAGACACTTCCAACTTGTAATTTACTAAAATGCTAATAAAAGGCCGTCTATAAAGTACTTCACACTCAGGAGGGGGTCCAAATAATTTTGACTCGGGTGGGGGAGGTAAAAAATCTTGTGTGACATCACACATTTTTTATCATAAGTGACAATCGTCATAATTATGATCCTGATCTTGAAATGACACACTGACTCGGACTGACTGACTGAAGTTTTAAACTTTATAATTATGTATACTAATCAATAGTCATACTGTAGTGATGTTCATACAATGTATTCTGACAGAAGATATAATAAAATAACATTTCAGTGTCTGCTATTAAAAAATTGTGTTTTATTGAGTGTGAGTGGGTCACTGGTTTACTGGTTTTTCGCTGGTACTGACTGACAGAGAGGGTGGGCGCTGTTTTTACAGTTTACAGGAGTGCATTGCGATATATATTCTACCAGGTTATTTTGGATGGATTTGAAGCTTATGCAAATATAAATCAGACTTAGCACAGTATCTGCAAACACTCACTTGTAAATCATTATTTAACAAAACTTCCTTTATTACAAATGTCGCTGTCACTGGTGTCCACCCAACAAATGTATAAAAGATGTGGATGGGCACAAATCGCAAACTGAAAAGACAGTTTAGCACTAGCTGCACTCTTATGAATTTTTATTCCCTTCATTGTTACCCTATTTTCCGTGGGAGGGGGGTGGGGGAGACTCATACTCAGCATATATACTTACATATTAATATTATATTTTTTTCATAATTTAAATTAAGTTTAAATTTGTTGTCTTGCTTAGTTATAATATTTATCTATGTGCTGAATTGAATATGTACAATATCATAAAAAAATATTCCCATTTATTTGGAGCAATAAAAGAATTTTATTTTATAACTTGACTTATCAACAAAGAATCACCTGTAAAATAGCTCATCCAACACGAAAAAACACAATGTTTAAAATATCCGGTGTTGAAGCAATAGATTACCAAAAGTGTATTTTTAAAAAAAACCTTAATGGTCAAGTGTGTTTTAGATAAAAAAAATTTTGTTTTGTTTTTTTTAACATTTTTTAAAGTGACATACTTAAGGAGGCGGGGAGTCTGAAATTCGTGGCAGGTTGAAAACTGAGATTGTGACAAAAGGGGGTGGGGGAGAGAATTTCCAAAAATAGAGTAACCTACTTTTGTCAAAATTTTTTTATTTTTTAATCATAATCAGGTCTGATCATGTAATGAGATATAATTAGGCTATGCTTGAATAAAACAATAATTACCCAATAATTGTATTTGATTTAAGATTTGTAATTTTTACAATAGAAAATGTCATAACATAAAATGATAAGACGAATTCCAGTGCAGATGACAGCTAGTCACTGTATTCAACAAAAAATTCAAAATTCATTTTGAAAAGCATGTTACAAATAATTATCAGATGGCAATGGTGGTATTTTGCATCATACTGAACTTGCAATGCCGAAAAAACATGTTGAATGACATGTATGATATGCCCAACTTTCTGGCCTAACATTATTTTAGGCTAATTAAAACACGAAAATGCCATATAGTGGATGACCTTTTTATTTAGGCCCAATGTGCAGATGTATAAATATGTCATATCCTAAACAACTTGGGTGCTAAAGATGAAGGAACCATTTAAAATATACCAAATAAAACAGATTATTATATCCTGTGATTTTATAAAAAATGTTTTATATTACTATTTTTTAGGTGACTCTGAAGTGTTTTCCAACCCTTTACCCCCATCTGGTCACAGAGTGCATGGTGATGATGGGGGTGATGATGAGTATGTCAAACTTTATCATTACCTAACAGAACATTTGGCAATGTATCAAGTGTGAATTTCATTTTTAAAAAAAATTAATTAAGAAATAATTAATTATAATAATTATTTGTTCAGATATGCAATATACTATATACACATATCTTTCATTTATAAAATTCAGTTTTGAAAACTAGTTTGCCTTATAATAATTTATAAATATTGATTACATACTATGTAGGTTATAATAATAAATGGTAGAAAATGATGCTTTGCATTGAAAAGATAAGCAATATTTGTTCTTTTTAATCATAAGGCACCCTCTTACCAATGAAGACTTCCGTAAGATGCTTATGACCCCCAAACCATCATCTTCAACATCTTATACAGAGACAGTAAGACATGCAAGAAAAGAGTGAGTGTGGTATAGCTTTAAAAAAAATTAAAACTGTTATCAATTTGAAAAGACAATTCTTAGTCATAAAAAATTTGCTTCAAACATTTCAGAAATTAAAAATTATAATTTTTAATCAATCTTAAATTTTATTTTGTTTTTATAAGTATTATAAGAGTACTTTTTCATTACCAAAGCAATATAATATTGTTAATCATCTTATATTTTACCTTATTATATAGAGCACCTATTAAGGAAGATGAGGTGGAAGAGGAGGATGCAGCAACAAGGAGGAAAAAAAAGAAAAGGTAATCATGGATAAACTATTTGATTAAAAAAGTTGTTATTTTTGTCATGGTTGTTAGGCATTGCTAGCTTTTTCAAAGAAATATTTTACCACTCATTTTTATTTTTCAGTTATTATGCAAAGTTGAAACGAGATGAAGAGGAGCGACAAAAAGAGTTGGAGTCTAAATATAGAGATAGGGTAAAAAAAAAAAAGAAACAAATATATACACACATATATATATATATATATATATATATATATATATATATATATATATAAATATATATATATATATATATATATATATATATCATTATATATAACAAACCAATCTGAAAATTAATTGCTGTAAGCCAATGATAAGAAGATGGTTAGGTATGCAGTTGATTTTCATCTTTAATATTTGCTTTTAATTGGTATGAAAAAAGTTTTGGCATTTATTTACAATTGGTTTTTAAAAGTCGAAAGGATATCTTATGTTTACAATTTAATTATTTTACTGTTGCTTACAATTTTTAACCAAATCTATTATTTTTATTTTGATATTCATTTCAAAATCTATCTACAAATGGCAGGCAAGAGAGCGTAGAGAGGGTCACAACAAAGACTATGTTGAAACGGAAGTAATCAGTACAACTGCCGATTACAGGGCTGTAGCACCTGATGCAAAAGCGTACGAACATTTAATATAATATTTTTTATGCTAACGCATCGCTAATCTTTTTTTACTAAAGCTTATTAATAGGAATCACATTGTTCCACATGATATTTTTGGTACAACCGTTGAAGTATTTCAAGGATGTACTATACATTACCGTACTAGACTATAGAAACTACAAATTTAGTTATTTTCTTAGAGGGTAATGTCAAAAGCCAACACATTTTTGAACATGTTGATCACTCTTCATAATTAGTTATTTTGTTTGTAAGAGCGCCCAGTAGACCATCACACCATTTAGTGTGAATATATTATCTATTCATAATTTCTTTACAGCATTGAGAATTATGCGGAAAGAAGAAAGCAAGTAATTCAAGCCTCAAAATATTTGGGTGGTGACATGGAGCATACACATTTAGTCAAAGGTTTAGACTTTGCACTTTTGGAGAAGGTAATTTAAAAAATGATAACTGGGTGTGATTTTATTTTCCTGGAAAAGGGTCTAATAAATCCAAATTTATATTTGTAAATCCCATAAGTGTATAATTTTTTTAAATTAAAATTAAAAACCACAATAATCCACCATAATGTTGAAAAACTATAAAAATGATTTTGAACGAGTATTACTCCTGTGTAATTGATGGTTTCCTATACAGGTCAGAGCAGAAATTCAGACCAAAGAAAAAGAAGAGGAAGACATGATGGAAGCTGTTGTTTCTCAACCTAAGTAAGATTGTGCATCTTTTATTTAACATATTTAGAGCAATTTAATTCATATATGTTTTATTGAAAACTGCCACAATCATACATCATATGACATGTTCATTTAAGATTTTATGAAGACTATATATGTTTTTTTTCGTTAGTAAATAACAGTTCAGTAAATGTTTCAACTATATCTTGATAAAAGTATGGTATCTGAGTTGAAGTTGTAAAAAAAATTAAAAGTTATACTTATATAGACAAGATATAAAACACTTTAATATTCAGAGTAATGAATTTAAGATGTAACATGAACCAAAGATGAATACAATAAAAGATGTTTTCAAATTGCTCTGTCTGGGTAAAATACATGGAACAAATGTTAAACTGGTTACTTTAGATCATCCTCTACAAATTGCAACAACAAAAAATACTTAATTTTTATTCATTTATGGTGGAGTCTGTCCGTTTGGGGGTTCTATGAGTTGTAGATATTTCCCTCTATTTGCGGTTCTATGAGTTGCAGACATTATCCTCAATTTACAGATTGTTAAGAGTAACTTAAAGCCTGTTCTGCATAATAAAAGTCTTATTAAAATTTTTCCCTAAAATTATGTAATTCATATCCTGATAATATGCAAGAACTGTAAAGCTTAATGATCTGAGATTTCTTGTAGAAAAATTATGAATCAAATTTATAAACAATTCTGAGGATGATAATGATAATAAGGTCGCCGACGAAGTCAATAGATATTGGAAATAGTCTGATAGCTGAGTCAAAGTGCCAGAGATACTAAAACATATACTATTTAGAAAATGTGATGATTAAAGGTTCCATAAAGCGAAGCCACAAGGATAACCAGAACACATTATTAATAAAGTTTTTTTAATTTATTTTTTTAAATCTCAATATGAACCAGAAGACCAGTTTTAAATTAAATAAGGGGAAAAGACATTTTTGTAGAAACCTGTCAGTTTCTTCCTACATTTCAATTATTTACTATTGAATTTTTGTTATAATCTAAAACAGGTGCACTCATTTATTATCAATGACATTACTGTAGTTTGGTATGCCTATCTAAGCACTGACAGGTGTTTCATCAGCTATTCTAGGTAAAACTCTCATAATCATCTGCAACTTCAAGCTCATTTTAATAGGTTTTTTTAAACATTACAGAGAAGAAGAGAGCCCAGAAGAAAAGATAACTTTTAAGACCAAATTAGGTATGATTTATCATCTTAGGCCAGTGATTCCCTAACATAGAAAGTGTGACTAGACAATTAGAGAAACAACTTTTTTTTGGTGAGCAGGATTTGTAGCTTATTAGAAGAATTAATTTCAGAAAACCACACTTTAAGAAAAGCTTTAAAAATTTATAATGTTTAAATGTACAAACTTGTAGATTAAAGCTGAGTGTGTCACAAAATTTCTAACAGATGACACACTCTAGAGGACAACAGCTGATATAACAGATAAACTTGAGACACATTTTAGGAAAGAACAATCTTTTCTATTATAAAACTCAGGTTGAACAATTATGCCTCACATCAATTGCAAACTACATTGCTTGGCCATAGCAATATCTTTCTCAATGAGAAATTTATGTTTTAATGCTGCAAGAAGCTTGAAAGACATTCTTGAGAAGCAATTTGGGCATTTACAAAATGAAATATTTTATTTCCTGTGAATAATGTTCGGGAATCACTGTCATTTTGTTTATCTCATAATTCTAATTTTTTATTTAATTTTTAGTTAAGTACCATAAATACTTCTGCATGTAATAGCAGTCAAACTTATGTCTGTTTGTATGCTTCACTATATAGACAATCTATCTTTAATAATAATTTTCAAACAATTCTAATTTTCACAGGAAGAAACATATACAGAGTTCTCTTTAAAAATAGGCCACCAGCCAGAAATGAATTGTTTCTCCCAAGAAGGATGGCCTATGTTATTGACCTGGAGGATGATTTTGCTGAATCTGATGTGCCTGCTACACTTATAAGAAGCAAAGCTGATTGCCCTACTTTGGCTGTAAGTCATATTGAAGTTATGAAAAACATCGTAAAAATGTATGTCTTATAAAGCTTTATTTTTTATATGGTTTGTTTTAATTATTATCTTTATTTTGGTTCATAGGCAACAACAACTCTAACCACTAATGATATTGTGATCAACAAACTTACCCAGATTTTGTCTTACCTGCGACAAGGCAAACGTGAAGCCAAAAAACTGAAGAAGAAAGAAAAGGGTCTGTAACTTTAAAGCATCTGTAAAGAGAGAAAAATATATTATCTTAAAAAATCTGTTAAACAATCATGTAAATTTATCCTATGCAGTTTTTATTGTATTCATATTTGTGTTTATTCTTAAAGGCAAACTCAAAGAAGAAGAAAAGGCAAGGATTACAGCAATGGATGACGGGTAATTATTCTGGCCTTATTAATGAAAGTTAAAATGTCTGCTTTACAAAGAATTTGTATTTGCCTTTAGTAAACCAAAATAAAAATTAAAATACAAAGGGTTGTACAAATATTTGCACAGCTGCTTTTTTATATACATGCATTATTAGTGTTTTTGCTTTATTTCAGCATTTATGGAGAACTTGGTGATTATGAACCCTCTTTCAATAAACCAAAAGACAAAAAAGAGAAAGACAAGAAAGATAGGGACAACAGAGATAGAGATGGCAAAACTGATCGTGATAGAGACAGGGATAGAGAAAGAGGCAGAGAACGGGAAAGGGAGAGGTAAAATCTTTATTTGAAGCAAAACTTATAAAATGTTTTATTTGACTAAAATGTGGGAAATAGGTCAAATTTTGTTTTAAAAAATATTTTTATCATGTTGTTTTTTGTTTGTTTTTTTTTTAACTGTTTAAGGAAAATTAATTTAATCTTATTTGCCAGTTTCTACAATATTAAACCTAACTGTACAATGAATAATAATTTATTTTTTAAAAATATATTTCTAAACAGTTTTGAAGGGCAGCGTTACTTTCCTGCTCCCTTGATTAAAATAAATATAGTAGGATTATATGAGAAAGACACTGATAAATTCAACCCTTAGCCAATGGACAATAAGTTTTTTATAAACCAAACTTGGTTGCGAAAAATTTAACAAAATATTTCTTTGAATAAAGCAAACTGAAACTTTGTTTCTCTGGGTTAAATTGTTGATGACTAAAGTTTGTAACTGTTTTAAAATAAAAAAAATCAATTATATTTTAAGTTACAGAATAAGAGAAAGAGAGCGTGACAGGGATAGAGAGCGTGACCGCCGGGATCGTGAACGTGATAGAGACGTTGAAAGGGAAAAAGAAAGAGTGGATAGATACAGAGATGGAGAAAAAGACAGATCACAAAAACGTTCTTACTTTGAAAAGCCTGTAGAAGAAGTATGTTGTCAAAGAAATGTTTTAAATATGTATGCCAAGTCATAGCCATTGGGGAAACAATAAAAATTTTAAGATTAAAACTCACTATCTTCTATTTTTTAAAATATGACCAAGTTTAAAGTATATTGATCTCAAAATTTCATTGAATATCTTAAATTTTGATTAATGTTAACCTTGTTTCTAAAAGATTATTTTTTATTTTTCAGGATGAAATCAAAGACAAGGCAAAGCAATCAGCCAGTGAACTTGTGAAATCTATAAATGATAAATTCAAGGTAAATTCAATTCAGGACATTCTGAGTCTTTTAAATTTAAAATAACTTTGGACATGTGTTATGGTAATATAAAAAAGACCTACACATGTCATGGGTTATTTCCACTAGGAGAATCCGACCACACAATGGTCCGCCTAATGCCATGCTATAAGCCAGTTTTGAAAACAACAAAAATTCAAACAAAAACTATTGGACTGTGGTCAGATGAGGCGACAGAAAAACTTCAGGGCTGTTTGGAAAGTACAGACTGGGACACGTTTATAAACACTTGCCAGGACATTGAGGAGCTAACACTGTCAATTCCTACATTAAGTTCTGTGTAGACGAAGTCATTCCCAAAAAAAACTTCAGAGTATTCAACAACAACAAACCCTGGATGAGCAGAGAAATAAAGGAGGCCAAACGCCACAAGAAGACCTTGTTTAAGATCAGGAATTCATTAACTCATTCCCTCCGGCAGTGCTACTTCCGTACTTAATTTATTTTCCGGAGAAAAGGGAAGCAACTCAGTTTTGAAATCGATTTAAATTTTTTTTTTTTTAAATTTAAGCTGCTGCTAAATAATAATAAATTTTAAGAATTAAGGACAAATATATAAAAAAATGAATAAGGTTTAATAAAAAAAATATAACACTAGCGACGAAAAAATAATGAACAATGGCAAAAAAATTGATTTTTGGCACCTCGGACCAATCACGCAGAAATCACGCCATAGCCGGAAGTCTCGAGGGACGCGAGATTTCATTGCTATTTTTAACTAAAAATAAGAGAGGTCTGTCGCTATGTGCCCGGATGCATTTGGGCGCATCCGTCGAAACCCCCAAAGGACGCATTTAGTCGCAACCGTCAGGAATGAGTTAAGGCTAACAAAAATATTGAAAAAAAAAATATATCAAGGTAAAAAATAATACAAAAAAAAAATTATTCCTTACTAACAACCCAAAGGCTTGTTGGGCTGGTCTAAAGCAAATAACAGGATGTACTCCTAAGGGAGAATGCTTATGTGTTGAGGACGTGAAGAATTTTGTTAACGAATTAAATGACTTTTATTGTCGTTTTGATAGCCTTGACTTTTGAAGAGTACACAATGAGATGATGAATTTATTTAAAGATGGCAGTAGTACACAGGATGGTACTTTATTGTTCACCGAACAGGAAGTGAGTCGTTATTTAAACAAGGACGTATCCAAGGCCTCGGGACCAGACAAATTAAGTGGTCGGCTCATTAAACTATGCTCAGAGCAGCTCTCCTACATTTTTTGTTACATATTTAATAAATCTTATGTAACTCACACAATACCAACAATTTGGAAAACTTCAGAAATCATACCAATTCCAAAGAAAAATAAGGTAATGTGCAACAACGACTTACGACCTGTTGCACTTACCTCTATAGTAATGAAATATTTTCAGAAAATAATTCAGAAAGAAATTTTGAATGAAGTACAAACCTGCCAGAAGTACGGAGGATGCAATCTTACTATTTGTTGGAGAGACTTTACCATCACCTAGACAGTCCTAAAACATATGCCAGAGTGCTTTTCTTAGACTTCTTATCAGCATTTAACACTATCCAACCACACCTTATGATTAAGAAACTTTCCTCGTTAGGTGTCAATTAAAAATATTCAGGCTTGGATACTGAACTTTTTAACAAATCGACCACTATATGTCAAAGTAAATAACCAATTATCTCTAACCAGAGAAATAAGCTCCGGGGCACCACAAGGCTGCGTTCTCTCCCCTGTTCTGTATACAATATATACCAATGATATTCAAAGTTCAAGCGACACCGTTCCAATCTTAAAATTTGCTGATGATATCACCATTGTTGGCTTAATATCTGAAGGAGAAGGCCTATACTGCAACTTATTTACAAGCCTTATCAATTGGTGCGATGAAAATTTTCTCCAGCTGAATGTCTCAAAAACAAAGTAAATGGTTGTTGATTTCAGGAGGGGGAAGACAAGATTACAGATCTCAACATAAAAAATCAAAGTGTAGAGAAAGTTGAGGCATACAAGTACTTAGGTGTCACTGTTAATAATAAGCTAACATGGCATGAGCTGTATAAGAAATGCTGTATAAGAAATGCTGTATAAGAAATTCAACCAAAGACTGTTCTACCTTAAAAAAGTGTACAATTTGGGCGTAAACAAGCAAGTCGTTAACTTATTCTACAGTGCAACAATTGGAAGCCTACTTAATTTCAGTATTACCTGCTGGTGTGGGAATTCAACGTCTGATATTAAACACTGCATAAACCGACTAATCAAGAAAGCTAGGAACATAACACAAACTTAACATCCTTCACTTGAAGAACTATTTGAAGAAAGATGTTTTTGTAAAACTAAACACATTTTGGAAGATACATCCCACCCTCTTCATCACAGATACTTAGGATCGGGCCGAATTCTTTCCATCAGGCCGAGGACTGAAAGATATAAACATTATTTTTTTCCCCAATCTGTACGAATTTACCAGCGTGCTCCCTCTGAAGTCACACATCTTAATGAGAACTAGTAAGTCCCCGATTTGGCTAAGAGAACTCACTGAATGGCTGTTTGAAATAATTTATTATAAATTGTTTTATGTATGTGCTGAAAATGTATAATGCAATCATAAAACATTTCCATTTGTTTGGATCAATAAAAGAATCTTATCTTATCGGAATATATCCATAATTTTTTTTACCCCAAAAGTAACTTATTCTGTCAACTTCAATCAATTAAAATTTTTTTTTCACAATTTTTTCAGGGTTACGCAGAACTGGAGGAAGAAAAAGAAAAGTATGTAACAATTTTGACAAAATAAAATGTAATTAATATCATTTTATAATAGTTGAGATACTATATTATGTGTGCCTTACAGTAATTTGTATCTTTGTAAGTACCAAATTTAGGATGTAGTAATTATTTAGGAAATATTTCTGTCAATTTCTTCTTTATTTATAAATATATCAAGCTGTTATTAAAGGTAGAAGGTTATAATTTATATAACTTCTATCCTAAAATTGTGAGATCTGATGGTTAGAAAATTTCTTAAATGTTAAAATGTTAGTTTTCTTTATTCATTAGAGTTTGGGCATTTAAATAAAAGCATTATGCTTTATTAATAGTATGTAGTATTCTGTATAGTCTTTTAGCCGTAATTGAGGTTGAAACAATACATTTGGAAAATAGCCCCTGAGATGTACTTTTTAAATAATAAATTTAGATTTGTGTGAAATTTATTTTTTTTACAATATTTGTATTATAACCCACTTCTTGCACACTGATGTGATGACTACTAACAAAATAGTTATTCAACTGATTTATTATATTTCCAGAGTGAAGGTTGAGGCGGAAAAAAACAGACTCATGAAACTAAATGCTAAAACAGTTATAGACAGTTATGCAGAGTGCTATCCAGGGTAAGAAATGTTCCAGTCATTTGAAAATAAGCTTATCATTTTGAAACGTAACCCCTTGGCAATTTTGATTTAAAAAATAAATGTACCGGTAATTGTCTTTATGCAAAAAATAATTTTAACAATTAAATTTTAAGAACTAAAATCAATTGTGATTTTTATCTGTTGGCATACATATTGAAATTCATTCCTTGACTTAACATTACCAGCATGATGGAATCAGCTGATGCCATTGATGACTCGGATGAGGAGGTTGATTTCACTAAAATGGACCAGGGCAACAAGAAAGGCCCAGTTGGGAGATGGGACTTTGATACAGCTGAAGAATATTCAGATTACATGTCCAACCGAGAAGCTTTACCTAAGTAAGTTACTGGCAGTGGAAGCACATGTGAAAACTGAGATTTATTCCACTGAAATCTTTACACTTCTCAAAATTCTTACTTTACTGTATATAACTGTAGCAAACATGTATCCCTTGCAAAGCATAAACAAAATATTTTTTAAAATGTTCTGGTTATTTAATACAATATGATTAGCCCCAAGATATTTAAGTATTCCAAATTTTAACATACACATTTTAAATTTTTTGTTTAACAGGGCTGCTTTCCAGTATGGTGTTAAAATGTCAGATGGCAGACGCACACGAAGGACAGGCCCAAAGGATGAAAAGCAAAAACTTGATAGAGAACTACAACAAATTCAAAGGATCATCGACAAAAGAAAGCCACCTGGTGGTGGCGGGGGCAGCGAACCTAAACATCCTAAATATTAATATTTCATCAATCGCTGGGTCATTACTCATAATGGTACATGAATAGGAGGATCATCATTTTTTTATGTTATTGTAACTTGTTTTGCACTTTATATTACATGTGGCACAGTCCGCAAGTTTTTGAATGTAAAAGTTGAAACAAAACATTAGTCATGTGGCTGATATTCCATTCAGCACTTTAATTTGTAAAAGGATAATTATTCTATAAATACTACATTTTTATTATGGCTTGAAAAGAGAATAGTCACGCTCCTATTAATTAATAATTATTTATAGAGTTATTAAAGGGGATATTTTACCAGCAAATATAAATTTATTTTTAAAAAGTCCAGATTTGTATTAATACCTCAATATAAATTTCTTAATAGCTAATCTAATTCACTTAAGGAAAATGACACCCAGAGACTGCCCGTCTCACCTCCTCTCTTTAAATCGACATACTCCTGAGCATCCTCAAAGCGGGATGTATGCCAAGGACCTGAAATCCCACCTCAGCTATCATTGGGCATGTATCTAACAGTAACAGTCTCCTGGCCAGACACCCACTGGTGCGTAAAGTTGCCAAAGGCTCTGGGTGGTATTATCAAAGGCCATAACTTAGCCTCCCTCCCAAACCAGATGACAAGCAACCACCATTTGACCGGGATATACGCTGGAACGTGTTATAGATTGGATCACTGGTACTCAAAGTTTGCCTTAGTATTCGTTGGTACCAAGGTGTCTATGAGACTTTTAATATTTTACTCTAAATACTAATCTGTAATAAAAAGTGGCTGGGCAGCTTCCTGGGATAACTATATCTTTTTAACTTGAATCCCTTAAAAACGGCAGTAACCGTTGTGCATGACATTATTATTGGTATCTTCCAGCCACAGAAACCATTGCCACATTTCATGTTTGAAAATGTATCCAGGCTTGGTTAGACAGAAGCAACACTCAAGAGACACTGGCAGCTGTGCCAGCAACCAAAAGTTTTGCTTTATATAATTTTCTTGGCATTTTATTCACATCAATCACTGTACTGTTTGAGTTGTGGAAATAAAAAGGAAGGAACATATTGCTTTTTAAAAAAGAATAGGAAAACAGTGAAAAGATGATTTTTCAAATAAATTTTTGTATTTTGATTGTTGTTACACGCAGGGAAGAAATTCATTTAAGTCTGTGCTCCCCATTTGTATTAAATTTTCTTTCAAATAAACAATGTGTTATGTTTTAATATTAATATAATGCTAAACTCTCTTGTGGGCTGTTGATGTCTGTGTTATTTTTTTGACTGTTGTGTTGTCTAAATAAGAATTTAAGATATGGTGATGGATTATTATCACAATATCTGCATGAGGATGGCAAATCAGTCTTATGACACCAATTTAATAAAACCATTTATGCAATGTATTTAAATATGTATTTCTGGTGGTCATTGTATTTAAAGAAAGTTTTTGTTTTCATAATCATAACCTTAATAATTTTCTGCACATGTTTATGGATTCCGGGCTCCAGCTATGGCTTTGGCATCATCTTAAGCCTTGAGAACTGCTTCTCAATATAAACATTTTCTAATCCACAATATTAAGGATATCGGAGCTAATCCAGTGGCACCAATCGAACTACACCGAATGACATCACAAAGGGCTACACCCATTACAGGGAGGTTACTCCATTACAAGCAGGGGGGGGGGGGGGCGGCTGTTACTGAATTGAAAATTTTACAGCCCACAAACACACATTTAAATGTACATTTGCTGCGCGGATACTCAAAACTTCTGCGCCGTTTGAGATAGCCGCGCAGCTTAAAAGGAACATTGGAGACAAGTTGTTCGAATAGTAAGGTGCCAGACCAGCATCTGCAGCGATCGTTTGGCCTACATTTAATAAAAATAATAAAGCTTATTTGAAAATCACGCTTCATCCCCAAAGGCTCGAAGCATTGAACAAAGTCAACCATTTTAGTTTAAGCTACGCGAAATGATTCTGTATAAGTACTGTTTGATTTCCCTTACATTCAGAGAGAGACAGGATGAGCATATTGATGCATGACCAGCTTGCCGTGGCATTTGCTAAGTACGAGATAGGGCCATCCAATAGTTAGCAACAATAGTCATTCCAGGTCTTAGACTTGTGTTATTACGCTTTATGTTACTGTAAGAATTATACATTGTTATTGTTAGACCTTTATTCATTTCTTTAATATGTAGATTTTATGTATCTTTGTTCATATTATATTACATGTAATAAAGTACATTTATATATAGAGCACTGATTGTCTTCATTTTAGCCAGTAGTGTGTCTAAAATCTACCTGTGTTAGCCCCTTTTCAAATTCCCTTAGACCACGAGCTTGTCCAAATTCATTGAACAACATATATATATGCTGCTCCAAAGTATAAACTCTTCTACTAAATGAAGTAAACAAAAATATATTTACGAGAGAGCCAACAACTAAAAAGCTGCAAACCTCATTAATTAACCAATCATTGAGGAGATCATAAACTTTAATAAATAAAACATCACATGGGTAGAAAGAGTAAGAAATTAAAACTTGTGACAAACACTTTGCCAATGAAATGCGACCTCGCAAATAAAGGTGGTGGTGTTTGATTTGGACATACTGAGGGAAAAAAAAGCACCCAAGCGTAGCGAGGCAGGCACCAGTGGGGAAATTGGTCATCGCACACAAGGCCCATAACTGAGGTAGGCCTATCTAGTGCCAGCCTGCAACTATAAATCGGCTCAACGATGTGTTGCTAATAACATTTTTTTAAAGCGTCAATGTAATTGTATGTTTTTTAACAACTGTTTTATATTTTTGCCATTTTTAACAACCGGTTCGGTAGAGAAGTCAAAATTTAACAACCGGTTCGGGTTCGCCCAAACCAAACCGAGTCGGCAACAGCATTTTATTAGGCATAAGGTGACATAATGTCAAATATGCCAAATCATTTAGTATCGAATGGATTTTGAAATAATTAGTTACTATGTATAGCCCGCCAAACAATGGTGACCACAATGCGTGGACTTCCCATACGTTACTTGACAAAACATGCATTCTAATAACACTTTAAAAGAATCCCCCCAAAAGGCCCCCCCCCCCTTTCCCAGGTTCGTAGCCGCACACTTTTTAGTATTTTGAAATAATTAGTTACTATGTATAGCCCGCCAAACAATGGTGACCACAAAGCGTGGACTTCCCATACGTTACTTGACAAAACATGCATTCTAATAACACTTTATAAGAATCCCCCCAAAAGGCCCCCCCCCCCCTTTCCCAGGTTCGTAGCCGCACACTTTTTTTCACGCCCCTAAACTATTCTTATGTCCCATACCATTTTTTAACGCAGATTCCTAGAACCACATAAAAATTTAGACTATTTCCATAAAACATAAACAAGAGAAAATACTATATTCTATGCATACGCAACAAACGAACTTGCACTGTTTGTAAGAATTTCATTTAATTAGTTAATTGGCTCAGTCTCAGTTATCGGATCGGGAATTTTATTTAGTGAAATCAGTCTTGTCTGGTAGCGCTAGTGACATTGTTACATAGATAATTATGTATTTTGATTGATGCTTTTTTCTGCCTAGATTTCCTTCTGTATGCGTATGATTGTATGTTTGTGGTGTCCCCTTTCCAAACGCAAAATTTTGTGCATGTGATTTTAATGGGTGTGTGTGTGTTTGAAAAAATGAACGTTTTGATTGGTCGATTTGTGCGGATGCGGTTCTTTCGAATAGCGGAAGCTGGTTTAACTAAACCCTATTGTTCAGACTTTCAAAAGTTCTAGACAGTATGCACTAACACAAACACTCATTAAAAGTGATTAATTAATTATTTTACAGTGGAGCCATTACATATAAAGGTAAATTTCAGAATTATATTTTTCAGAGCAGTTTTAACTGAACAGTATTAGATTATAGGAGATAGGCCAGTGCTTTCATTTCTTCCAAACATTTCCCCCGTAACTGTAACTCGTAACGTAAACTTCACTAAAACTAAAACGTATGCCGTTTAACTACAACTTCAACTACACTAGGACTAGGAATGGTAAAGTTTCTCTAGGTTAGTCGTGGCGTCAACCTACACTTTTAATGTTTGTCATAGTACTCATAGGCCTACATCATTTCACCACACTGTAACTCGAGTAAAGTAAATGTATTTCAGATTTACTAGTACTAGTCAACTAGTGTTTCTAGTGTCAGTACTGTCAGTGTACCGAGGGTCGGGGTAAAAAAAGTGGGTATACCAAAAAAGTTTACTGTACTGTAACTTGTAACATTAACATATTTTAAGATCTATTATAGTATAGGCAGTTACTGTTACATACCCTGGATATGAGTATGATTATGATCATCATATATTATGATGGACCATGGGCGGAAAACAAAAAAGGGAAGGCGAAGGCTTATTTTATACTTATTTAGTTTATGACTCAAATGACAGTAAGTCCAGTGTTGGGGTTCCCCAAAATCATGACATCGCTGCACTTATATTATATGGAGACGATCTGTCTTAAATTTAATTTTTATTTAATTTTTTTGTGTGGACGGTACTTGCAATTTCGGCGTAAATAAACTGCCAGCGATTAGGACTGATAGATTATAAAAATATATTAAAATAAGGGGCAATCCATAAATGACGTCACACGCCTAGAGGGGGGAGATTTTTGTGACGAGGGGGAGGGTGGTGGCTCAAGCAATGTGACGTCACATGAAAAGCGGAATATTGTAGTAAAGAATTGCACTTAATAACACTAAATTACAGACATGTAAAAATTTGTAATATTATTCTTTTGTACAATTATAATTATTTTATTTTTAAACTACTATCACTTTTTTTTGTTTGTTAAAGTTAAAGCAGCAGCAATGGTAGCAAATACAATCAGTGGCATAGCTAAGGTTGGTGTCAACCGGTACGGTAAGGTGCCCCCTCTTGACTTCCACGATGTTATCTTCTTCAAACTTCTTGTTAAACTTACTCCACAGTATAACAAATACAAGAAAAATAACAAATTAATTGAAGGTCAGGAAGTAAATGTATTTAAGAACTGTGACATGTCATGTACTGAGATTTGCATATTGTTATCAAAAGATAGCTTTATTTCTCAGACTTAACATAAATATAGCTTCCTGTCACTTACAAAAGTTACCGAACACTTCATTCGGCTTTGAAACATTGTCAAAACGTTGTGTTTCTGACATAATAATAAGGTAACCTAATAGCTGACGCATCAACCTTGAAATTTTAATAAAACACGCATTTTGATTGGTTACATGGGTGGAAAAAAACTGAAAAATTTGCGTGACGTCATTTATGGATGGCCCCTAAATTACAAAAAAATTTACTATTTATTAACTACTAAAATAAAAAAGATTTTATCTAAACAAAGCTAGGTAAGGGGAACCTAATTTTTCACAAGCATTACGTCGATTAAGTCTAGAATAATTACTATATCCAGGTATACATAAAAGTGGGTCTTGAATTTAAAAAAAAAAATCTGGACAGGGGGCTCAACTTTTGGTTGGCTGACTTCTGTAGGCTTCCTCAATTTCCACTATTTCAGCACATCTTTGTCTTTCGAAGTGGCAAATGACTGGCAAATTTATTTGTATAATGCACTGTGTATAATTATATGAATGTCAGTCAACTACTTTGAGAAGCGACCTTATTAAACATGCGATGTGAATAGTTATTGCATACATTATTCTGTATGTTTATTTATTTACTATCACAATACGGTAAGGTACGATTTTGAGGTGTTTTATAAGTACTATTCTGAGACTATATCGTCTATTTACTTACTATTTTGGAAGTTCCAGTGTACCCAGGTCTGCTAGGTACAAAAAATAAATGCTATAAAATAACAAAACACTGTAAACTATCAATGGAAGTGGCAATTAAAATGGCGAGATGAGACAGAAATGCAAGAAATACAAAGACCACTCAGCCAATCTCAAGGCTGGTATTATTGGCCATTTGACTTTGGTCTGACCAGTTGTCTCAAAAGTGTTAAGTAAATTATGGTGACACGTTCATTACCCACTTTTTATATACAATATGTAAAAACATAAACGTTTAAGCCATATCTAGCTAAGGCCATTTGATGTCCCATATAAACCATATAAACAAACCAATATTACTAATTGTGCTGAATCACTCAATCTGTGACACCAAAAGCGGGTACCTGATATTGAGTGTCAACACTATCTCATTAGCCATCATTAAAGGGATTTTTTTTAACTATTTAAAATCTTTTTAAATTCGGGCAAAGATTGTATGAACGATTCATTGTGCACTATGACTATGGTGGTCTTGATGATAGTGTTTAGACCTTGTTTTAGTAATTATTTCAACAGTGACAACAGCTTAATAACTTGTCTCCTGAGGTTTCTCAGCAGAGGCCGTCTAATGCCTGCAGCAGCATAGCCTATTAATCCTATTAATGGTATTATGCTATTACTATAGGTCTTAGATGAAAATTTTTTCGACAGATTGGAGCAATTGTCGACTGATATATTAGACTGGTGTTGCAAAAAAAAACAACATTATTTTATTGGGATTCCTTTGGGTCCAGTGTCTGGGAATTATGCATTTTAAAAAAACAAAGTGACTGGTTACAAGTAAAAGAAGTTTTTAAAATGTAAGAACACAAAAAAATAGAAACTTCAGGGGCCCCAGGCCTAATAAGTTGCTTACTAAATTTTAGATTTAAGGACTAGTCCTATACTTTGGAGTTGCCTAAGTCTATCATATAGGCAATCTGTCATTATTTAGGTAGGCTATTTTAACATTATTTATAGGCCTCCTTTACTAACAGGCAAATAAAAATTAAATATTTTACTGTTAATCACTTTTATGATTGTAAATTGAACATTTTATTGTGCAGCAATGGCAGATGAAAAGGCAAAAACCATACCAGTGATGGTAGCCCTACGATGTAGGCCTCTCATTGAAAAGGAAAAAAAGGAAGGTTGCCAACCTTGTATTCAGATAATACCTGGAGAGCCTCAAGTTCTTTTAGGAAAAGATAGAGCGTTCACCTACGACTTTTCATTTGGTCCCAGTGATCCTCAAGTTGAGGTTTACTCAAAAGCCTGCAAGAAACTTATTACAAGCATTTTCAAGGGTGAGCTTTGGCTTTTAATGATTAAAAATAGTTTTTTGTTAAGATAACTAAAACAACACAAATTGATTCATACACATCCAGTTGTTAAAAAAAATTACGTTTATCCATGTGCCTTTGACATAAAAAAAAATATCCTCAATTCTTTTCATAGGGTATAATGCCACAATATTGGCCTATGGTCAGACAGGATCAGGTAAAACATTTACCATGGGCGGAATCTACGAATCATCTTTAGAGGGTGATGAAGATGACATGGGTGTTATTCCTCGAGTCCTGAGAGACATCTTTCAACACATTAAGGAAAAAGATGAAATAGAGTTTACTGTATCTATTTCATACATGGAGGTATGCAATCAGTTAAATTAAATTATGTTTAGAAGTTGTCTTAAATTTATTTAAATAATCATAGTTTTTAAAATTAACGCATTTTTCATTATCAGATATACAATGAGGACTTGAATGACTTATTGTGTCCATTGAACCAGAGAGAACCACTCACAATCCGTGAGGAGGTGAATGGTGGTATTAAGGTAAGATTTGTTTTGAAAATTTTGGGAGAATGTAGCTAAAACTGAATACTTAAAAGTTGTGAATTTTTATATTAAGTAAATTCTAATTGGTTGGTAATTTTAAAAAAAAATAAATCTAGGTAACTCATTATTTGTTAATTTGGCAATTGTTTTCAATAATCACTTATGTATGATAATTTTTGTTATATGAACAGCTATTGTCATTTATGAAAGGTAATGTGATTTACTATGTAATATATAGCTGAGTATTAAATTGTAATTTTACAGATTCATGGATTGAAAGAAGTAGGAGTGAGAACTTTTGAAGAAACCATGAGATGTTTGACTGAGGGATCCCAGAGTCGTACAACTGGCGCAACTGCAATGAATAACACCTCAAGTCGGTCCCATGCAATATTTACTCTAAATATTGAACAAAAGAAAAAGGATAACCCGTAAGATTAATTTTAACTGCCATGTGTATATGTTTATAAAAATCAATCAGCCTTTTAGATATATATATATAATATATATAAAATTTAAAAAATAGGTTTGGACCTAAAGAGATGTGTCCAATTTTTTTCAGAAATCTTATTTCCTCTTTTTAACCCTAATTTCACAAGTGAAAAGTTTCACAGATTTTCCATGGACTGCACTTTTTATTCCAATGATTTGCTGCACATCTAGAAAATTATTTTGAACCAAACTCAAATGTGGATCGCTCAACTTTTTTTTAGAGCCACTTTTTAAATGCACAAGTTACTATACAAAAAAACTATCTTTTTATGTAGAATATTTAATAATTTGGCAGCATGGTTCAAGACTGAATATCATCTGCAACAACCTTTTTTTTTAAATTTTTTTATTTATTTGATTTAATTGTTTTAAAAAAAAAAAATTTACATTGTCTTAGCTCTTATGACTTGATTTAATTGACTGTTGACTTTTCTGGTTATGTAGAGATACCCTAAACCAGACCCGTTTACCCTCAATCTCCTAAAATCGTACAATATCGTCTCAAAATCGTACATACAGTATCTCAATAGTAAATAAATAAATATACAGTATATATAATATATACAGCAACTACTGGTATAGCGTGTGTCAGTGGCATCCAGTTCAGCAGTTTGTCAAAAAATGGAACTGAAGGTAATCAGTATTCGACTGACGTTAACTGCAAACTGCGGTCACTTCATTTTGAAGACCTGCATCTGCTATAGATACCTACATGTTTGTGACATACATAAACAATATATTTATTTTTAATCCACCCTTTATATTATTTGTGTATTCCCTATTTCGAAGTGTACTTGTAAGAATTTCATCCAGGAAACCTGGAGAAAACCTAATATGGCATATGTGCCGGGAAACAAAATTATAAGAACCACTGGCGTAGCCCAACGAAATATGCGTCACCCGCGCGCTGAACGCTCATGACTAAACACAACTGTAACTTCTCTACTACTGCTAGC
>CAXITT010000241.1:391287-425168 GCA_964033795.1 Lymnaea stagnalis
CCCAAAAAAAACAACCAGCCATTGCGGAAATGTCATGGTGTTGATTGTATAGATTTAAGTATTTAGACCCACGACCACCCAAAATTTCCTAAATCAACACCACTCCTTTTGTCCCTGATAGATTGTTAATGAAAAGTCCGACTTGCAGATTGTGTAAATGTGCAGTGCGCGCATGATGGACCATTCGACGAAGAACGCAACTCAGTAAATTTTGTCTGATATTCAAGCAAGACTATCTGCTGATAAACTTTCTTTTTCTTTTGTTGAATCGGATGTTTATCGGTAGAGAGAGAAGTTTCTTCTTCATCATCCATCTTGCGAGCCTTTCTTTTTGTCGAGGTCATATCGTAAAATACTAAGTGAGGTACGTACAACTACGGAACTGAAAACAAGAATGATGGCCGATTCCATAAATGATAATGGTAACATTAAAATCACGCAATGTGCACATACGTCAATGCAGCCAAATTCTAGCGTCAGAGCTGTTTGGACAGCTCATATATAACATTTCAAATAAAAATGAAAAAGTTAACAATTATTCATACCTCGTCCCCCAGCCGCACGCTTTGCCAACTTAAAGGGCCATCCAAATATGACTTACTTGCTGAGGATGCGTATGAGTTTTGATTGGGTGGGGGTGGGGGGGCACCAGAATGCACCTACATGTATGCATAAATTCTACAATAATTATCCTGATTCCTGACAGTCTCTTATAGAGCCAACTGGCACATGAAAATCTGTGAAATCCACGAATTCTAATTAGGTCTATTATATTATTAAGGCTATACAAATATCACCACAATGCTTCGCATTTATCGTATACCGTATACTAATGCTTTGTGTTTTCATAAAGAGGTCGCTGTAGTAGACATATTGAACACGACATAGTGAGAACACACTGTAAGTCCACTAACACGTATTTCCGTGCTGGTGACGAACCCACCTTCCCCCAACCTCATTAATAGGAAAAACATAGTGCCCTCGCCTATCTAATATGCCCCTGAGTTTTTACGTTCACGTCCTATAGAGAAGTGGTCAGCAAACTCATTGGTCAAAAGAGCAGGACCCTTAAACAAATTTTGCGAGCCAAATTTATTTTGAAGAACCTCTCAAGGACCATGTTTTTCGGAGTAAAAACCGATTTGTTGAGTTGACTGGCCGAGCCGCAGTCTGGACGAGCCGCGACTTGCCGACCACTGCTATAGTATTAGAGACTAGTAACTACAACAAGCTGTTAAAAAAATGGAGGGGGGGGCAGTAGTAGCAGTAGTGATACAAAACTGTTTTATTGTATTAAAATCGTTGAGGGGATAGAGTCAGAGGCGTAGCGAAGGTGTTTGGCGCCCGGGGACAAGATCCATTTTAAAGTGCCACTTTTTCTTTTTTTCAACTCTCAAGCCCATTATTTTCATCAATAAAATAATATCAAAGCACACTTTGGCGCCCCTAACCAGAGTTTCTTTCAGCTATATCTCGGGGGGAAAGCCAAGTGCCCCCAGGAGCAAAAATATGTCCAACAATAACTGGAACTGCTGGCACTGCCCCCCCCCCCCCCCCCCCCCCCCCCCACCCCCCCCTCCCCCCCCCCCCCCCCCCCCCCCACCCGAAAAATCTGAAGTGCCCCTTCCTCGAAAATCTGAAGTGCTCCCGAGGTGGAAAATTTCTGAAAGAAACATGCCCCTAACTAGCTGGCGCCCGGGGAATCCGCCCCCCCCTGCCCCCCCTCGCTACGCCTCTGGATAGAGCTGCTCTGCGAGTTCTAAAATATTTTTTTTAATGCCACTGACTAAATCTTACACCTCTAGTTTTCTCTCTTCACAATCCCCGCGGTTCAGACGAACACACGCTTGCTAGCAGTAGCAGTTCAAGGAGGTGGTGAGTGAAGTTGTTGCCAGGCGACTAACCTAAAGATTGCTGCTGACACAGCTGGCTAGTTCACTGTGACACGCAAAGCAACACTAAGACAATCACCACCATCAATAGGATGCGTGGCGGTGATATTTTTATATCTTTTGAAAGTCCCACCTATCCCACCCCCCTACCCGTGTTTCTGGTATGCCACCAATCTCTTTAATCAACAACCCCCACCTCCCCTCTCAGTGCGTACAGAATATAATGAAGGATGGTCCCAACTATAAAAAACATACAAAAACCAATGTTTTTTCTGGGTCCATTCAATGCGGGGCCATAAGGGCTAAAGCTTCCACAACGGAACATTTTTAAAGTTTTTTTAAATCTGACAAAATTACACAAATATTTTTCACCGGGTCTCTGAAAATCGTAGTTTTGGCGGGTCTCGGTGTACAATCGTAAAAGACATCTAAAAATCGTACATTGTACGCCAAAATCATAAGAGTAAACAGGTCTGCTAAACTAGATCAACTTAGAAAAGGTTAAATCTATTCAGGATATTATAAAAACTAGGCAAGTCTACATTTTATAAATGGCTCCAAGCTTAACATTTTTTTATATGCAGAATTAAAGAATCATGGGCTAACCAACCATTGCTATGGTGTAAAACCTAGCATGTGCAAAATTGAAAGTACACACTTGGCAGCCATATTTTTAATTTCTAGTTTGTAAACATTGAAAAAACATTTTTTAATAGAAATAAAGTAAAGAGAAGTTGCTTTACAGTGTTTTATTATCATGTAAGATCACATTTTTTCTCAAATTAATAATATGAAGCACTGTTAACTTAATGCAGAAATAGGCCCATGGAGACACGGTCATTTAAAATTTATACTTTAATAATACTTACAATTTATTCATTATCTTGAAAAATGAGAACTTGTTATTTGTTAATTTCGTTAAATTAAGAGTTGTTTAGAATTAATGTTAAAATATCTGACATCTTTGGAAAGTCTGACTCTAATTCTCAATTAATTACCTTGGCAATTTATTATTAATTTAGAATTTAAATATATTTATACATATAATTTTTTTAATAGTAATGACTGCTGCAAGGTGAAATTTCATTTGGTTGACTTAGCTGGAAGTGAGCGGTGCAAACGTACACAGGCTGAGGGGGAACGGTTCAAAGAAGGTAAGACTGGCTGTTAAAAATTTTAAAAACTTTTGTATGCTTAAAATTTTTTTGCTCATCTGCATTGATAGAAAAAAGAAAAAAACTTTCTTTGATAGTCACATACTCATTGTTTTATTGCAATTTATATGTAAAACTGATTGATACATTTTATTTAAAAAAATATTTATCTTTGGGAATTAATTTTAATGGGATGCAATGTGGTGATTTTCAGGGTTTTTTTCAGTTTCTATTCGTTATGAAAATTTCAGTCACTGTTGTTCTTTATCTAGAAACCGTGAACGAGTTCAAACTTGTTACATAATTTTTTTGGTAAATTTTACATAAATTAAATAAATAATAATAATAGAAAACTGACTAGCAACTGTGTGTGAAGCTAAATGTAAACTATAGGAAAATACAAATCCCTGAAATAATAATGTTCTTGCTGTGAATTGTGTGTAATTTTTTGTCTTAACAAGATGTCTATCTTTGATAGAAATATTAATTGTAAAAGAAAGTTCCATGATCATATAGTTCTGTCTGCATTACTATAGCCGGTATTGAATTCTATATTTGTTATTCATTTAATAAGTGAAACACTGGGCAGAGGGCTAGGATGGTATCGCTATGAAGATGATGATTAAATATTTATTAAAATAATATGCCTACATTGGTATCAGAAAAATGGAAACTGTTGCCATCCAGCAACACTAACACATAAAGCTCCGTTTCATCTTTGATTGTTGTTATGTTTATGAGTAAGGGCAATGGTTCTCAACCTGTGAATGACTGGCTCGTGGGTAATCTGACACAATGTCTGGGTTGCTTGAGAATTTCAGAAATGTTATGTTATTTTGGCATAAACTTCAAAGTTGGCAGTTTCCACACAAGTTGTACGCTTTTCGTAAGATGTTAATCTCATAAAAAGAGATTCTTTAACCTATTCCCAGTGAGTCAGTCAATGCCATTAGCCACCATGTGAAAAGTTAATATTGCTTTGGTTTTGTAAAAATAGAAAATAAACTTTGACATTATTTCACTGGAAAGAAATTAATTACCTGCAGAAAAAGATACATTCTTTATCAGTTTTCTAGATTTCGAGTATCATATTTTCTATTGTTATTAGATCTCTCCTTAGTTTCATTTTTTCTCATTGCTTTAACTTTGTTTTTATGCTATATTTCTTCAACTGAATATCTAGCCACTTATCACATGATTTATTTAAACCTTCTCCCCTTTCCTTGTCAATGTAACAAATTTGCATGGTTACAAACTCACTCCTATGCACACAAAAAAATATTTCACTGTGGCTCACAAAATGTACACACCTTTTTTTTTCTTCATGGTTTTTTTCCAATACACCGCCATAGTCACACGTGGCTGAGTTAAATTTGTGATTAAAGGGGATATAACAACAGGAAAAATTACTGTCGTTTACTCACAAACATCATGACCAGATTCAGCAGAACTACATCACGTAATCTGAATGTGACACTGTTCCCCTTCTCAACACCCATTTCACAATACATGTTTCTCAATTTCAAGCTATATTTCTGGTTTTGAGTCACCACAACTAGGTAAATTTTATAAAAGGGTCGAGGCACTAAAAAGATTGCGAACTGCTGGTAAGGTTTATATAATTATGCCTTTGTGATCAATATCAGTTCTATAGATGCGCTTTTCGCTTCCCCCATTGGGTGAATCACATTAAAGAAAATGAGAAAATAGCGCCTTTTTTTTTTTTTTTTTTTTTTTTTTTTTTTTTTTTTTTTTTTCCCTTTTTTTGTTCCTTTTGTTTTTTTTTTTTTTTTTTTTTTTTTTTTTTTTTTTTTTTGTGACACCCGGACTTGGACCCGTTGGGTATTGTCTCTGACCTGGTGTAAAAAAAAACTGCATACATCTCAGAAAATACTAGAAACCAATATTTTCTGCGTGAAACCAAACATTTGATCATGTAGAGCCAGAGATTTATTTAAAAGCTACATTTAAGGAATAAAAGTACATTCAGTTATAACTGTTGTGAACTAGATTTAGGGGCATGAATGTTGGTATGGAAAGTTGTTGATCATGAGAGGTTAGTGTGTGCGTGCGTTTTTATATGTTCTTGGTATTCTGTGACGTATTTGGGTATGGGAAATGATGTTGTGTAGTGTGTTATGGTTTTGGGATTATAGCAGTGATGGAGCGTTACATTTTTGGAGTTTTAAATTTAATAAAGAGACATTTGTTCTATAAAACATTGTTTTGTTAAGTAACTAAATTACCCTAGACAACGAAGGTATTGAACTGTTAATTCCCGGTTCGTAACAATAATAAATAGATCAATTCAATGTAGGGATTGGAACTGTTCTTTAATTTTTGTATATATATTTTGTCTATACCTTTGCCATCCTTAACCATTTTCTTCAATTTGAATTCATTGTTTTTTGAATTACTTATTGGTAATTAATCTTCATCTCTGACTCAACATTCATGTATAAAATTAATTCATTATAAGGTGTGAACATAAACAGAGGTCTTTTGGCATTGGGTAATGTTATAAGTGCACTTGGAGAGGAAGGTCATAAAAGAAACCACATACCCTACAGAGATTCTAAACTTACTAGAATCCTTCAGGGTAAGCTTCTAGATTAATTTGTTGATTTTTCAAATTATTTTATAATGCTTCATTTATTTATACAGTAGAGAGTTCTTGGTTTAGAAACTACCCATTTGGTGTTGAACACATTGTACACATGAAATGTATGAAGAATTTCAATCAAATTTCATTACCGGGTATTAAAAAAAAAATAAAAAATTCTAGTTGTCTGTTTTCATTTAATGGGATTTCTTGGGTCCAAATAGTGAGTCAGTGCACATTTTAGTAACATTTGGATTTTATATTAAGACATTAATTGGCAAAGCAAAACTCAAGATACAATTTATCTTTGTGTTATATGCTTGTGGAGATTGTTTATTAAATTTTTAGTTAACTGGAACAAACATTTAGATACTGATGGCTTTGCAAATAAATTTTCACTCTAAGTTTTCTAGCCAGTAGCAGTTATATTTCAATCTAGTTAATTTTTCTATTTTCAGATTCTTTAGGTGGAAATAGTCATACATTAATGATTGCTTGTGTGAGTCCTGCAGATTCTAATATTGAAGAAACCTTGAACACCCTTAGATATGCAGATCGTGCCCGGAAGATCAAGAATAAGCCCATTATAAATCGAGATCCACAGGCAGCAGAGATCATGAGATTAAAGACTCTGGTTGGTGTCTTTATTACATTTTTCTACTTTTCATTTTAAAGTCTTGATTTCTTCTTCCTTGTTGACTTCAGAGATAATTAACTTCATTGACATTAGTTGACATAGCCAGCATGTTCCTTCATCAAGGCTCTTATCTGAATATTACAATTATAAATATATATATATATTTTTTTTTTTGACAATACTTTTGGAAAGTAAACTTTTTTTTTTTATATATATCTTAAAATTTGTACAACTATCCTCAAATAAACAGAAACTAAATTAAAAGGCAAGTTGAAATATAAAAGCAATAAATATTTAATTATATAATTTATTATTTCATTAATTATTTTATTGTACTATAACCTGGTTATTTGACATCCTTATTGTTATTCAGAATATTCAAACTCTTTTGTAGCTTGGTCATATTGCATTATTTATATGTATTCTATACCAGGCATGACCAACCCAAATAAATGCCTTTGCATGTCATTACACCTACTAACAGACATGTTTACTCTTACGATTTTGGCGTACAATGTACGATTTTGAGTTGTATACATTATAGATACTGTATATTTATTTTTTACTATTAAGATAATGTATTGAATGATTTAGTGATGATATTGTACGATTAAACAGGTCTGTACTAAATAAAATAAACATCAAATTTAATTCTATACATAATTATTTAACTTGTGCTCTTGATCTAAAGCTGATTTTAAAAAAAAATTAGGGAAAATATTTCAGTGGAACAAGTGGGGTGGTTGTGAGTGGATCTTAGATTTAAAAAAATTTTCTCTAGGGAAAATTGAATAAGGAGTTAAGGGTTCTACACTACCAGACATGTTTACTCTTACGATTTTGTCGTACGTACAATGTATGATTTTGAGGTGTATGCATTATATATAGTTCATTATTATTATTTTACTATTAAGATAATGGATTGAATGATCCTTTGATGATGATGTACGATTTTAAGAGTTTGAGGATAAACAGATCTGCACTACCGTACTTAAAATATTAATTAATATATGCACTTACCTTTATTATTTATCTGATTTATTTTTTTCTTAAAGTAAATTAACAATTTTAAGTTATTATTTTTCATATTTTAATTTCAACAACAATTTTTAATTCACACACTTCTGAATTGTTTACCACATAAAACAACAAAGATACCAGAATTATATAGTTTACCTATTGAGTTGTTTTTAGCACCAGCATAATCATATCCTAGATATTATTTGGTCCTGTATGGCTTCCTCTGGCATATCATTTTATGAGTTTCGATTATGAGCGGGTTATACACTTTTCCCTTTCAAAAGTGGTTGGGGCCGGCTTATGAATGAATAGAATTTAGAACAAGTGTCTACAGTATATATTTTCAATGCACATAATAAAAAAGCCAAAAAATAACAAAAAAATAGAACTAAATTAATTTATTTATAAATTTAATGAAGTTTGGAGTATATTTGTAATACACTGGATTGCATGCTGCCCACGGGCTGCTGGTTGGACAGGCCTGTTCTGTATCAATTATTTTTCAATTAGACTAAAGAAAAATTATTTTATTTAATTTTCAAGGTTCAGCAGTTACAAGGGCAGTTGTTACAAGGAGGACTAAGCATGTGTAACATCAAGTCTGAGTAAGTGTATGGAAATCTAACTCTTAAAAAATTAACTTTATTTCATTCATTTTAATCCATTGGTATTAAAAGACTAACTTCTAAGTTGTAATTTAAATAGACCTGTTAAGCTTCTAAAAAAAAAAACACCCTTACTATTAATAACATTTTATTTATGATTTTTTAATATTTTGTAACAAACATTTAAAAAATAAAATAATACATTTCTAGTGAAATTTGCTCTCCATTTACAGTACCAGCACAAGTATATGTAGCACTATCACAACATTAGATAATAGTGCTGAGGACCTCAACAAATTAAATGACCGCATCAAAGCTCTAGAGTCTGAAAATTTCCATCTGACTCGAGAGCTTGAGCATTCTGTTGCCCAAAGCACTCGTATGTTGGACCAGGTGATGAAGCTTGAAGCTAGTAATGAAAGACTTAAGTTGAAAATAAATCAACTCAAAGATCATGTTGGGTGAGTACACTTCTGCAAAATGTCAAGGGGCAAGCAGGAAGAGACTGCAATCAAGTTTGTTAAAAACTTTAGTTAAAACATGTAACTAGCCAAGTATGTTAGTTTGTCCTTTAAATTCAATCAAGACCATTTTGATCATCGGATTCATCCTGAGCCAAGTATACAAAAAGTAGAAATAAACATACCTCTGTAGCAAGGTGTAAAAACAATTTTGCTTAAACTTAAAGCCATTCGTAAAGTATGTCATAAAGGTAACAAACTTTAGAAAGTATCTAAACTGTTTAAAAGATGATTCTCCAAGGTAACAGGCTGACAATCTTATTTGTAGACTATAAATAAAAAAAATCATGGTTAGCACTGTCGAAAGAGGGCATTGCTGGTTTTTATCATTTTGCAAATGCGTTTGCAATATCCAACAATCATATTTATATCACCATTATCACTCATTTAACTATTATAGAATGAGTAATATTCTGACTTGGGCAGCTATGATACAACATTGTCCATTTAATCATAAACCAACCAATAATATACTATCAATTTCGAAATTTACTTTCTGCAGTGATCTATTGACTTTTAATTTTTTTTAAATTTGTCCTCAACTATTTACAGGATTGATCTAGATCTGCTAAGCTCAAGCATTGATGTTGAAAATAATCCACTTGCAAAAGCAGAACTGGAAAAGTTGAAAAAAATAACTCAGTCAGTGCAAGATGCCTCAGATGATGAGGAGGTAAAGAATATAGAGCTTGGATACAAATATTTTAATTTTATGAATTTTGTAAATAATTTTACATGTAAGCAATTTTATCCAGAATCATCTATTCTTAAAAATAAAAAAAAAATGTATGTATATATTAGCAACTATGCTGCCTTTTTTATATCAGTTATTTGGTTATGCGTTATCAAATATATATTTTTAAAAAATAAATTCGATTTTGGCTGCAATTGAAATGATGTATTAATTTGTTTAAATTTTAACTTTTCTGTCTCTCTTTCAGGATGAGGAGGCTGAAAGTAAAGATGAAGAGTTACCAAGTGATGAGGTTAATATTTTTGTTGTTGCTCCTTTTACTACCTTTTTATTCGTGTAAATAGATTTGAGGGGGGGGTGTTGGTTTGTATTCAAGGGTTGACAGACATATTTATTCTTTTACACAAGTTTTTATTTATTCACATGTTTTGCATAGGATTATCTTGTCTCTTATCTAATTAAAAAAAAAATTATGGCTGGCTTATTCATATTTCATAAGGAGTCTCAAGGAAATGAAGAGGCAATGTCAACACCAGATTCAAGGGCCATCACTCAAAGACATGCACTGCGGCAGGCAGAGCTTCATAGAGAACTCAGTGAGCTCAATCGTATTTTGACCAACAAGCAAGCACTCGCTGAGAAAATGAGCAAGGCAGATGTTGAAATGGAAGCCTTGAAACAAAAATATGAAGAAATGTCTAAAGAATGGAAGGCAAAGACCGAGCAGTTGGAGAGAGAAAAAGATGAGTTGACCAACACCTTACATGATGCTCAGGTCAATGCAAATGCTAATAAGTAAGTTTTCTTTTTTGTTTCATTCTTATTTGTATTTTTATGAAATAATATATTCAATTTCAGTTATAATCTCTCTCTTTTTATTTTATACATTCACTGTTTTTTTAAAATAAAAATAAAGATTAACATCAACATTTTGACTAAAAATTCGTTCTTAACAATTCTGCAAAATGTTGAATTGTTCAAATGTTATTTTAGAGTGGCGGAACAGCGGAGGCAAAGGCTCAAAGAGCTTGAACAGCAGATGGCTCAGTTAAAGAAAAAGATTACTGAGCAGAGTAAGATTGTGAAAATGAAAGAGAACACAGACAAACAAGTCTCTCGTCTTAATGTGGAAATACAGGTGAATATACTGATCTTTTTCTTACTTTATAAGTTAACATGTGTGGAGATGAGAGAAATACACTATCTTATTTATAGAATTTTGGCATGAGAAATTAACAGGCTTGCAACTATTTGTTAAAGATTTCAGATTAATAATCAAATCATGTTACGGTAAAGTCCTTCCGTTTGATCAAATTGTATGACCAATTATTTGATATTGTTAAAAATTCAAATCCATTCCAATTTAAAAGTCAATATACCAAGGCTTGTTGCTCTTACCATGTCTCTCAAAACAGAGTCTGAAGCAGCAACGGGTTAAACTAATGAAGCAAATGAAAGAAGAAACATCAAACTTTCAAAAATGGAAACGGGAAAAGGACAAAGAAGTGATGCAACTGCATCAGAAGGTACACATTTAAGCTTATATTTATTTTTCTTACATCTATCTTTAAAAAAAAATTCTGTCATGTTTGTTTTTTTACATGCAAATTTTAATCAAGCAAGCTAGCGGCGTCTTCTATATTCAATGGTTGAATTTTAATTTTTTTTATAAATCAGTGTTTACTTCCTTCCCAAGATGGCTGCATTGCTGTGTATTCTGTACTTGGTACTTTGCTAGGGAGGACTTTGGACTAATTAAAAATTCTTTTCGTTTTGGAAATGTGTTCATTTTTTGTACCTTCTGAAATATATTAAACTTTTTGTTTTAAATTTAGGACCGCAAACGTGAATTTGAATTACAAAGATTAAAGAAGGAATTTGAAAAACAGCAGACCGTACAGAAAAGGAAAACTCAAGAGGTTTTTATTTTTATGTACTGTTATTGTTAAAAATTTTGTTTTTTAATATCATCATTTTGATTAGTTTAAAATTTATGGAACCGTAATATGTTTGGCTAAATTTCATCATCTAAAGTGTTGTAATTTATAGCTCTTGTAGCCTTACAAATATTATTATGCCAAAATAGCACTATTTAACAAATGGGATTTAAATGGAAAAAATAGTTTGCCTGATAAAAAAGCAAATTGCAAGATAAATTATATTTAACAATTAGTTAACAGTTTTTTTTTTAGTAATTACTTGTTTTATTAAAGTAAAGTGGTATATTGCACCTGTTAAAAACTATTTAATTTTGAGCTCTTTTATGTTAGACTTAAGTAAATTCAAGTCTTCTTTTATATATATTTACTCTTTTTAATTTTCTTAATGATATAGCCCACTGGACCAAAATAACACTGACATAATTTTAAATGTTTTTAAAGGCTGTGGCTGCCAACAAGCGGCTAAAAGACGCCTTGTCTAAGCAAAAAGAAGTGGAGTCCGAAAGAACTATGAAACTAGAAAAATATGATTCAACCAGCATTGGAAACAGAGTTAGAGTAAGGATTATAGTATTGAGGAGAATCACAAATAAAAAAAAATGTTTGCAACTCTGCCTCTTTAAATTTTTATTTAACTTGAGTTTGTTACCTTAATCCTAAGCTAATCTTATATATTATCTAACCATGTTTTAAATCAGAGAGGTGCATTTTTACACTTGTAATAATAAGTAGAGATTATTTTTAAAATTGAATTTTGAAAATGAAATAATTTCAGAAGTGGCTGAGTCATGAATTAGATCTCAAGGCAACCATAAAAGAGGCACAATACCATCTTACTCAGCTTATGGAAGAGAGAAAAGTCTTAACAGAACGACTACAACAGCTTGGAGATCAGCTGGAAGATGGTCCTATTTCGAAGGTAATTTTGAAAGATGTTTTACTTTTTTTTTTTAAATCAGAAATTGGTTTTTATGCTTCTGTTTAAATACGGTTGTTAAAACCTGTTACTGCAAGCAACCTGTAGCCATAGAGTGGCAGACTCACAACCAGGTAGTTTATTTCACCTAGGGAGCTTGAAGAACTTCATCATAGTAGTTAACAACATCCACACAAATAGTTGACTAAGGGAGACCACACAGAAATCACTATAAATCTTAGAGAAACACTATCTACCAGCAGATAGAGAAGACTTACAATTCATACCTAAAGATACATCCACAAACCAAGACATGTTAACAGCTTTCATCAAGACAGATCAAATCTGTTAACATCAAAGCAATGACAAGCACAAGTCATAATCTTTCCCTTGCACACATGCTATATTCATCTAAACTCGCACCTCAGGTGGACAAATCCAGACAGGACACCAACTCAGCATTACTGGTCAATGCTTAAATTCGTCCTCCTGCCTTTCTCGACTCCCAGTGGAGCAAAGGCCAGTAATAATATCCCCCTGGTCTCTTGCAAAGAAAGAAACGATTCTTGGGGGAAGATAGTAGGATTCAATAACTCGCATTCACAAGTAGACACACTTCACCATACACATATACACATATGCCTAAATTAACTAACAACTGCCAGACTACAAAGTGAGTGAAACCTGAACATTTTTCTTAATGCCTCAGGCCAAAGGGGGCTTGCTCAATAACTACTGGATAAGGAGGATGAGAAAGATGTCATATTTAATGTTTATACATTACACATGTCAGTTTTTTTAAATGTATTACCAAAAATTGGTTACAACACTTTGTTGCTTTTTTAGCAATTGTGGAAATTGCTTGTCATTTTAAGTTTCCTGCATTTAAACCCAACTTTGATCTAACAATTTTTACTGTAGTAAAATAAACACAAGGTAAGTGTTTATATGATAGATGAAATCTGTTTACAAGTATGGAGGCTGTTGAGCCAATGACATCTCATGATAAAAATCTAAAAAATCTTAGTTTGAATTTTAAAAAATTAACATTTTTTTTTTCTTTCCCTTCTAGTTCATAATTTCATAATCTGTTAATAGCAATCAATGAGGCCTGATAAAAATAATAATTTAAATTATGAATATTCTCTTAGTTCAGATTAGTTCAGATAATTTACTTCTGTTACAGTTTTTTTTTTTTTTTTAATGGAAAAATTAAAGTTTATGGATTTAGAAGAAGAAAAAAATTGTATATAATAGAGCTTGCTGTTCATTGGGATATTTGTCAACTTATGGCTCATCAGACACTCTTAACAATTAAACTACCTTGGTTGAAAGAGAGAAAAAATCTGAGTTTTAACATGATATTCACCAGTAAAATAAAATGGTTTGGGTCTTACTATGAATTTTTCCCCTTTATATGTTCAATGCCCTTTAAGTGAATTTGAAAGAAGCAGTTCTTAGTTGGACAATATTCATATGAAATACATTCCCTTGGCAAGGGCTTTGGATTTTTTTGATCGCAGATATCACTTATTTGACGATGTTTTCAGAAATTCTCCTGGCTCGGAGAGAATGGTGACCAGGGTGAGATTAGTTTTGAAGAGCGGGAAATTAAAAAACAGATGACTTCTATTGAACTGGACATTGAGTTAATGTAAGTTTTAATACCAATACTTTTTTATGCCAGTTATAGTTTACTATGTCATCATGTCATTGGTGCATTATAATTATGACCATTTAAAACAAGTAACAATAATTTAGAGCAATAAAATCTAAATAAATGCTAGATCAGATATTTATGCATTTCATTTTGATTATGTAACTTCTGGTTTGTCTAGAAATGCACAAATTCAAGAGCTCCAGCAGAAAATTGTGGATGCTGATCAAGGTAAGATTTTTTAAATGTGTAATGGTTGACAAAGTTTGTTTTGAAAGCTGTGAGACTTCATTATGCTTATTGAGAAGGGGGGGGGGGTTGTTGGGTAATCTTTTTTTAGAGTTGAATTACTTTAATAGTTTATTATTATAGTAAGAAAATGATTGTATTGCCCAACCAAATGATAAACATTTTATAATTGCTTACCTCCAATTTATGCTCACACATAGGATGTTTTGTCGGCGGTGGGACAGTTTTATTAACTAATTTCAGTTGATTTGAAACTGTGTTCTTTTGCTAATGTTTTTGTTACATAAGTTCTAAGCCAACTGATTTTATGTTTCTGTCACGAGCTGTTATTCCCTGTCCATAAAATATCTTTTCATCAGATGCCAAGGGTAAATCCACATGGCAGAGTCTTCACACCATGAATGAAGCGAAATGTGCACTGAAATTTCTGTTAGATCAGGTGAGAGGTTATAGATATATATACAAAGAGAGATCTTTGTTTTACAGATATATATATTTATAATATTTTAATTTTTATAAACTGCAAACATTTGTAAGCTGCAACCATTAAGTAAATTTAAGTTAGACTGAACAGGAAATTCAGCACTTATTATTTAGCCTTAAAAAATCATTATTTAGACTCCATAGGCAGACCTAAAGAACTCTCTTACCACCTTAGAAAACTTAGCTTGTAAATTTCTTTAAAATTCTTTATGCTTTCTGGTGAGCTAAAAAAACCAACATGAAATCACTTGCAATGGTAGTTTTAATTTTGCAGTTAAGAAGTTATAATTTTGTTTGTAGATGCAAACAAAAAATACTTCTAAATAATAAGAGTTCCGGGTATCTTAAATCAAAGAAAATCATATATTAAAGATTACTTATATTTTCAAAGTTCATTTTCAGCATAACCTAAACATATTAACAGTGACAAAAATGTTGATTTGGGTTAACAATTGTGACACAATTTTTCATGCACAAAACTAACCTTTCTAATGCTCGTAATGACAGAACTATTGTCAGTGGAAGTGGTTTTCTATCAATATGATGTGACACACTGGGGTGTAGTCAAGGTTCACAAGTATATCATAAGATTTGTATAACAGTGAACAGAAATATAAGATGAACCTAATTTAAAAACAAAAACTCGTGTTATGTAACATTAATAATTAGTTCTTAAGTGTTGTTTGTTGAAAAGGCTTGAAACAGCTGATGTAGCTGATGATGAAGCTCACGTTTAAATCCTGACAGGTGAACATATACGTTTATCTTATCGTCCTTACTACATTCTATTGCATGTTACTACATGATTGGCTGAAAAATTCATTTTTCAAATTCGATTGTAACACTTTTTATTGTCATGAAATTCAGGCTGTTCTTGCAAGAGTTGCTAGTGTCAAAGCCAGCGGAGATTTACGAAATGTGCAGGACAAAGAAAATGAGGATGCAGACCTCGTAAAGGATCTAAAAGCACAAATAAGCAGACTGCAGAGCAAATATGAACGTGAAATAAACAAATTAAAAACTGAGTGTGAAGAGAAGGTGATAATTAATTTATCTGTTTTCTTTCTTAAGGGAAGCAAAGCCTTTACTTCAACTGTTAGATATTGCTTACTGTCTGAAGAAATGTCTAAAATCCCAATAAAGTTTTAACATTGTCCAGGAAATTAAGATGGACAATTTTAAGATACCAAACATGATGATAACTGTGGCTTTTTATTATTTGCGTTTTGTGCAGACTCTTTTCCTTCTTAATGCCGATCAAGTCCAAAAGCCAGCAACTGGAAAATTAATGAACGCCAAAAACAAAGAAAAAATGAAAATAATGGTGAGATTTCATATTTAATAATAACATGGGCTACCTTGGAAAAATATATGTATATTTTTTGATGTGAAAGATGTGGCATAGCTCATAGCTTTAATTAAAACATTTACAGGAGCAACACGATATGTCATGGTTAAAAATCTGATGAAGCAATTTTGAGATTTCAGTGATAATTAAAGAATTCAATTTTAAAAAACATAATTAAAAACATTTGAAAAATGTAGGTACCGGTAGTATTTGCCACAGCGTTCATTAACAAAAATACTGATTTAAAAAATAGCTCATTAAATGTGCATTGTTTTCAAAGGAGGCTCAACTGCAAAGGCTGGAAGAGGTTGAGGGGCAACTGAAGGATAAAGAAAAAGAGTGTCAAGAAATGCAGCAGGTAAGATTTGTAAAATTATGGTCTGGTGACCTACATTACCTTATTTTTTTGTTAGGATATTCACAATTTTAATTTATTTGAAAATTAATTTGACATTAACCATAATTTTGACCAAAAAAAAAAAAAGTTGCAGTTTAGCCGAATCATCAGTATATCCAAGTAATATCTGTGACTGTTTAAATTTAATTTTAAAATGCCATGAAACGTGATTATTTAAATATGTTGTATAAAATAAATAAGGAGAGAGCTTTCATTGTGTAAGATCAAAAAGAAGCACCAAAGTTAACCTGTATTACTTGCATGATTGTAGGCCATTGCGCTCCCAATTGTTGTACTTGACCCTCTGGGAGATGCAAGATGGGACATGGTGATCTCTAAGATAATCTTTTAACAATGGGTGTTTATATAGATAAACATTACACATGAATACTGATAGATGTATTCGCCTATATTTTTTATACTTCGCTTAAACGGAAGACAGAGAAAAAGATGGGAAGATAACATCAAAGAGGGGACGGGACTAATGCTAGGCGATGCTGTGTGTAGTGCAGAAAACAAAGAAATGGACTAGTATAGTTTTCATGTCATCTGTGGCACCCCAACGGTCCAAGGACTAAGGGACATGATGATGATGAAAACGGAAGCAAAAAATAATTTTGAAAACGCCTTAGCATGTTTCCAAGTTTAAAATTATTCCTGCGAAAAATTTGACTCCCATCATTGATGGCATACCTAAAGATGTTATGCACACATGAACTATTCATTCATAAGCTTAATAGATGGCATCCTTCCGTCTTCTTGAGACGATAGCTATGTAGGCCTACACTTCGACAAGTGGCTAACTAGGCCAATCCTGGAATGACAATCTCGACTGCATTTCTCTCAGGAGAATAATGATTCCTGGTAAGATTTGGCCTTCCGTATTGTTCTTTTTGTTGTAAGGGCTTCATTCCGTGCATCTTCTGCCTTTTTGACTCCTTCATACACTGCTGTTGGCTAGCTAGAACGTTGTGCAGCAATGATCTCCCATTTGTTGATTTCAATGTTGGCTTCCCTCATGCTCCTTTTGCAAACGTCCATAAATCTCAGGCGTGGCCATCCAATTAGTCTTGTCCCTTCGGCCAACTCTCCATACAGCAGCATCTTTGGTATACAGCCTTTCTTGATTCTCCGTACCTGGCTTAACTAGCGAAGGCGCCTCTGGATTAGAGCGGAGAATATGCTACACATTTTAGCATTTTCCAGAACATCTGTGTTAGGCACCTTGTCTTGCCATCGGATGCGTAAAATGCGATGCAGACATCTTTGATGGAAGTTTCCACTCATGACTGGCATATGTGGTCCACACTTCACTGCCATATAGGAGTGTACTAAGCACGCATGCCTGACACTTAGTTTTGTTTTACAGTTAGATTAAGATTATTCCACACCCACTTATTCAGTTTAACCATATTTGCTGCTGCTTTTATGATCCTGATGTTTATCTCTTCATCAACGGAGAGAGAACTAGAAATATTGGATCCAAGGTATGTGAATTGCTCAACAACCGACAGATTATGGCCCTCAATAGATATGATTGGAGGGGATGGTGCTTCTTGCATCATGAATGATTAACTAGCCGCTGAAGATCTTCTTCTGTGTGAGATGTTAAGGCGGCATCCTCAGCAAACAGCAGTTCACGAATTAGTACCTTTTTTACCTTGGCATATCATATCTATAGTTGAGCGCCCACTCTGAAAGCCACACTGGGACTCTGGGTAGATGCGGTTAGCCAGGCTCTGCAATTGTTTTAGGTCAACACAGGCAAAAGTCTTTCCAACTAAGCCAAATAATAAGCTTATATCCCTGGATTTTAAACTTAGTACATGTTTATAAAATCCTATGTCAAATGACTGATGCATTTTGTCCTTGAATCATCAGCAAATCACCAGAATGATGTATGGAGGAACCAAGAATTTCCATTTCATGCCAGATTTAAATTCCTCAAGGTCCCCCTTTTTGAATCCTGTTCTTAAGGTATAGTTATACATTGTGATGCAGTGCATGAGAAAAAAATGTATTATCACATGGGTTCTTAACCAAGGGTGTCGGAGGCAGTGTGTGAAGACCAAGAAAGTCTATTGCAAACTCTCCATGCTTTTTTTTTTAAAACATCAGTTTTATTTTTGCAGTTTCATTAGCAGCAGCAAAAAAATGTTGTGAATTTTGCTAGCACAATATTGATTGTACGGGTGCATTTGTTGCTTGTTGCTAGCAAGTTAATTAAAAGAAGGAAAACTACCATATATGAATAATTTTAACATTTATTTTATTGCAATACTTTCTATCCAAATGGAGGGGCGGGTATTGATGATTTGAATCAAGATGGGGTTGTGGTGCTGCTAAGAGTTTAAAAACCCCTGTATTATTAGATAAATTCATAATTTTTAAAAAATATCTTGCTTTAAATAGAATAAACAGATATCAACGTTAAAATTTTTCACAATAATACTCAAGGAATTATATCTAATATAGTCTAGTTATTCCAGACTGCAAACAATTTTATTTAAAATTAACTATTTAATTTAAACTGTATTTATGGACAGTAACCTTGCAGAGACAAGATGACGGGCACACTTTTTAGCGATTATGAATTTGAAGTTTAGGTTGGAAGCTGTAATACAAAGGAGTGAAAAAGCGAATGTATATATTCAAACAAGACCTCCAGCTAATTGCTTGTCTTGTATATTTTGACAGGAACATAGCCCCTCCTCCTTAAATAATACATTTGTTGTTGAGGATGTTGCACCCAAGGTTGAAGCGTCATCTTTTCTCAAGCGTCCCTCAGGTGGAGACACCGATGAGGCAGAAGAAAATTCAAGTCTAAATAAAAAGAAACGGAAGAGGACACTCTTACCATCGCAACCCAGTTTCAGTAATTAGCAAGGGGGAGACCGGGATCATGTTTATCCATATTAAATAAGAAAGACAGGCATGGTGAAAACCTGAAAGAAGAAAATGACATGTTTGTTGTTTAGTTTGATCTTCATTTAGGTTTTCCCTTACCAGATATTTCTTGTAACCAGAGTTTTACCATTTTATAGAAAATATCCTGTCAGTATTCTGGCAAATGGTACAACTTTAAAATCCTAAACATTTGCATTTGTCATTGATCAGTGTTTTAACAGGAACAAATAATAATACATGTTTCTAGAATGATCTGAACTTAACATGAAACGCTTGAAGTCATGAACTTCTCACAGATTTGCCTACATTGGTCTGTTGTTCATTAAAGTGAAATTCTCCTTTATTAACAACAGACCAACCCATGATTTATTCTCTATTATTCACTTTTAAATTGAAACTGAACAATGCAATGCTAGACATCTTTGTTAGTTTAAAAATGCTGCTGATTTATTAGCAGTTGCTGCGTAACTTTTACTAATTCTATTACAGTTGTAAATACATTCACTTTTTTTTTTTTTATTGTTGGTCATGAAATGGGGGGTGGTTTTTCTGTTTTACTAATAAATACAGTTTCCAGCTGTTTGACATGAATTTGTAATTAATTTGTATAAAAGTATTAAGTAGTGTGGTATGACATTTTTCTTCTACATCTGTACTGTTTAAATATCTTATGCTCTAATCCAGTCTTCATTAAAAAAAAAATTTTTTTTTGTTTTTAAATGACCTATTCTGCTAAAGGTCATTTATTTTGATTATATTTAGAGCAATAGATTGGTTTAAAAAAATCCTTCAAAGGGGTTTTTAGGTGACTTCTCAATACTGGGTATTGGAGGATTTCATTATATGTTTTAGTATATGAGCTCTTGCATTCTTAATTATATCTGTAAAAGAGATGAGCACTTGCATTCTTATATATGTAAAAGAGAGGAATGGCTGCATTCTTGTATATGTAAAAGATGTAAATATCCATATATAGCACCTTGTAATTGAAATAATAATGTGTTAAGCATTTAGTACAATTAAGTGTCACAGCCATTTTAAAGCCATTTTAATAAAATGTAAACAAATTGCTGTCAAAAACTCTTTTATTGTTGGACGCGCCACTTTAGTCAGTTATCTCTATTATTTGAATTAAAGTTTGTATACTATTATTATGTTATGATTGCAATCATTCCAGCAAAAAAATATGTTGTTTTTAAAATAATGCACCATGATGTTCATTTCTACTGGTCTCTTGCTCAGCACTTTCAAGAGACAAGTAGGAAGACTTTATAAATTATGTAGTGAAAGAATTAGATTTTTGTAGGCATGGTTCAGGGTGCTAACAGTTAGATTGAATGTTATTGTACAGAAAATTTTAACTTGATGTTGAAAGCACAAATATAAGTAATATCTGTTTAAAAAAAATAGGATTCATAATTTGTGCCTTGTATACATGCATTTGTTTCTACTTAAAGTTGTGACATGAATAATTGTACAAACATTTTGCAATTTTTGATTAAATTTTGTGTATGAGAAGAAACAACTTTTTGTTATTGTGCATCATTTTTCATTTAATAAGTTTCAATTGAAGAGTCAACTCATTCTGAATGAGAGCAGGGCTGATACAAATTTACCTCCAAAAATGGAAGAAACTTAACGTTTCATGAAGTTCCTGATTTTCATCTTCACTTTATAATATGCATTTACTTTAAGTCCAAGTATTATGCAAATCTGCTTAAAATTGAAAGCAAACCAATTTCATTGAGCTAGAATCAATTTAAAAGTTTCTTTTTACAATTTATTGTGGGGTGTGTACTGTATTAATTACTTCTAATTACTTTTAACTGTAATATACCATGGAAACCATATTATCCCAGGTTGTATTGAAATGCCTATTTCGTTTTGTCTTCCCTGCCCTCCACATTTTCAAAGAGATTAATGATTAATGTTTTAGGGAAAGAGTTTACCCAATCAAGCTAATCCTAAAGTAACCACTAAGGTTTTGTTATTTTACAAATGCATACTGCTTAAATTAAATTGTTTACGCTTCCAACAGTAACAATATCGAAAATGTTAATAACTTGTTTGTTAATGCTGAAATTGTAAAATTTTTAAAGATAAAATATGCGGCACACATTAAAAATATGATATTCAGCACACAACATAAATCCATTTATTGAGATGAAATAACATAATCCATTTAGTTTGAACATACATATTTAATTTTCATTTCATAAATACGGGTCAAATACATTTTTAAAAGCAAACATAACATCCTCAATATCATTCATATTGAGCAAACAACAGCAAGACATCAATATGTCACAATATGTTAGGCCACTTGAAATACATGCGGTATCTTGTGACATTTACAGAGGACCTGGAAAGAATATCTAGTGAAAATAAAACATTTTATTTTACATGTTCATCCAACATACACTATGAGAGGGGGTGGGGTTTTACATGGGTCTGGTGGGAATAAATTAAAGAACAATTTTCGCTTGTGTAATAAATGAATGACACACACACACATCCCCCCAATGAAGAGTTGTCCTAATTTTAGGGATACAAATTTCATTTTCCAATCATAAACCCTTGCTTTTAGTCCTGCTTAAAAATTGTTCCGTTCTCTAACAGAGGCCACATCTTAAATGCTTGTGTTCATCGGTTCCCTAAAAGTAAAAGAATTTTTAAATGTGTAAATGTTAGAAAAGTTAGAAAATGATAAACTTGGAACTTCCTATTTTTTAAAAATCCAATCCAACATTCAGAAATATTAAACTATATAAGATTGTCAACCCAGTCAATCAATGCAAGAGTTTCTTGACATTTTATATTGACTTAATTAACTCTAGAACTGTGGCATGCATCATTCTGTGGTGTGGAGCTTTTCAGAGCTATTTGAGTGCCTTTTGAAATTGCATTAAATGACAATAGAAATACTGATGCAAGACCCCAATAATTCTATATTTTTAGAAAGGTTAATGGATGGGGATAAATTTGGCCATATTGCTCACTCCGAAAAATTTTTTTAATAAGTGTCCTTGACCTTGGAGTTCTCAAGAAAATAAAAATCAACAAAATGTTTTGCTTTCAAGTGCTCATAACATCATTAATTTTTATAGATACACTTAAAACACAAATCTAAATGTTGTAGCCAATTCATTTATCTATCAGAAAATGTATAATTTGCTAAGGTTTTGATTGCAATTAAACATCTGAAAGCAATTTTAGTAATTTTACATCATTTATATAAGAAACTGGGACCACTGCTAAAACCAAGTACAAAATAAAAAATCTCAGGCAAAATAGTTATTATTGAATAGTAACCATTTAAAAAGGAACTGTGGAACTGATTTGAGTTGTTTAACTATAAAATTTATTAGTTCTGATCTATAATCTGTGGCTAAAATTCAGTCAGTCCTTGCCCAACCTCCGAACCTTGCTCGAAGTCAAACAGTAGCCTCAGTAGGCCTACTTCAGTATCACTAAGACTAGTATCAGATTCACAAAAAGAAGAATCTGAATTGAGATGTCATGGGGAATTTTAAATACATCATCAGTATCACTTAAATCCTCTCCTAAAAAGCTTTCAAAAATATTTATATTAGTTCTCGCCATAGCTTCCGCCATTTTTGCTTTAAAAAAAACAACGATATAAAATTCTGATTAAAAAGTAGTTATTGTTAAGTTATCAAGAAACAGCTTGACCCTGAAGTTGATTCAATTATTAAATAAAAGGAAATGGCTATGATTTCGGTTAAATATTGGATTGGAAGTTGTTATCGGACCGTGTTTTTTATCGGCCGTCACAGCATAGAACAAGAATATTGGCCGATTTGGCCGGCCGACCACAGTTTGAGGGTTTATATTCTATTACATCTCTTCAAATATCTATCAAAAATAAGTAATAAGGCTTTTTTTCTTTCACATTGTGCAAATAGGAGTTATGATAAAAAAAAAAGCAGCTGCTGTCATCTTTATAGATAAAGGGGAGAAGTATATTATAATAAAACAGTGGCATACCTTCCTTAAGCGGTATCCTTGGTTTCAGTGGAGTCTTGAAACTATGATCTTTTGAGCCCTCCAGTTTCTCAAGATTTTCCTTGTACTTTTTTACCAGAACATTTTGTCTGTGCAGTTCTTCCTGAGTATCTCGAAGTTTCTGGTTTAATTAAATATAATGTGAAAGAAGAAAAAAAAAGAAAACACTGAATTTCCTATGCACCTGGATTAGAAATCTCATAACATGAATACATAAATCTTCCTATGTTATTAAAATAATCTTAGCAGAAGATGGCTGGCAGTGATTTAAAAAACATTAAATGAATAAAGAGGCCGATAAGGAAGTACTACTTTGAATCAGAAAGAGATTTAAAAAAGAGCTAGAGAGGACTGCTAGAGTGGAAGGCGTGGTTAGATAATGTTAGTGGCATTGTGACAGTATGAGTGACTGACAATTATTTTTGTAGTGTGTTTGATTGAACTTTGTGACTGGACGTGGTGAGCCGTTTTCATGAACGTTCAAACTTAAATGTGTGAATATTAGTTGGAGAATTGGAGTGAGTGGTCATGTGATGTGGGGAATAAAAAGAATGTAGAATGGTGAATAAAGGCTAGTTGTTACAAGGACCACAGACTTGAGTTGATTGATAATTTAATAGACTATCACAGAATATGCTCCACTGGGAGTTGAAAAAGGAAAAGAAGAGGAAATTAATAATGATCTGATTGGCAAAAAGTTTACCTTGTGCAAAGTAATATTTTCCTGTTTCAGATTGTCCACATATTTGACTCGCTGCCGATGATTCTGATGACCCATGTTCTTTATGGCTTCCTTAGTTAACTTATCTATCTGCTCACATGTGTATTTATCTCGATCTGGATGAAAAAAAACCAAACAATGGTGGATGTTTCATTTTTTTTGTATCACTATCATTGTTAGCTTTAAGAAAAATATTTGACACTACATGATGTTATGAGCTTTGAATCAGCGAAGGTCACTTTATTTAAAAATTATAACACAAAAAAACTCACCTTGTAAGAGCTTCCTCTCCAACTCAAAGGCGTCTAATGTTTCTTTAAAGGGTGCCAACTTTTTTTCTAGATCTTCAAACTTTTCTTTCCAGCTGTTGAGCAAAATTTAATGAATTTTTTTTACCTAAGGTTCACCTGAAATCCAGTTTTAAATTCATCATTTTTTTTTGTTTTGTAAAATATAAAAATTGTATCTATAGGTACTATAACTAACTCACTTTTCAGACTGTGACATTAACAACTGGGTCATCTCTTCCTCCATGCTTTGAATTTTATCTGACATTTCAGATATGATATTATGCAGGCAATCTTTATTTTTTTCAGCAGCCTCAACCAAATCGAGCAGTTCCTCCTCCTTCACTTCCTTATATCGAGCAAATTCCCTCTTTAGGCTAAATAAAGAAATATGTATTGAAACAATTAAGATATGGCCACTTTTGTTTAAGACAATATTTAAACCAACTCCATCTGGGTGATTTGACTAAAAACAACGGGCTTTGTTGATGTATTGATTAAGAAAAAATAAAATAAAAATGCAGCTTATGATATGTAATTAATAATAATAATTAATTTAATAAAAGCAAAAATAAAATAAAAAAGTCAATAGACAATATTTAAAACCCACCTCTCTAAATCTTTATCCTTGGACTGTACACAAGCAAAAATCTTTTCATTTTCATGTGAAAGCAAAGTACACTTCTCCTCCAGCCCCTTCAGTCTATCTGCTTTGTCTCTATTCTCCTGATCAAGTTTTTGGAGCTCCACGAGAGCCTTAGCACGGTCACTCTTTCTCTTCTCTACCAAACCGAGCTTCTCCTTCTCCAAGCTGGATATCCGATTCTCAAAGTCTGCAACTGACTGGTTTAACAGAGCCTTGGAATCTTCCAATTCGACAATTTTTTTAGAGAATTCTGCCTGGAGTGATTTCAGTAATGCTGCCTTTTCTTCCTCTAATACTTGGAGGTTTTTTTTATAACTCTGCTCCACAGCTGACTCAAACTGCTGCTTTTCCTCAGCTAGTTTAACCCCTAGTTCATCATGAACTTTCTTCTGATTTTGTAAAAAAGCTTCATTGCTCCTCTGCAGCAAATTTTCTTTCTCCTGATATTTAAGCTCCAACTCTGCAACAAGTTGTCGTTTTTCTGCCTCCAAAAGAGTTTTTCTATCCTCATACCATTGAGCTTGTTGTGCCTTACGCAATGCCAGCTCACTGTTTAACAGCTCTTGTTGAGCATTATGGATTTGTTCTTTTTCAGTCTCCAAGAATTTTTTGTTCTCTGTTGACATTTCTTGCTGCTTGATGTTCAATTCGGCCGTCGCTCTTTCTAAAGACTGAACTTTTTTAAAATACTCCTGTTCAAGTTCTTTCTCTCTGTTGGCTTTATCTGCTTCCAGCTGCATCAATTTTGTTTCAAATATTTTCTCCTGTCGATCAATAAAATTCTGTTTTTCCTCTTCTACAACTTTGAGTCTCTCACCATAATTGAACTGCTGCTTTGCTGCAGTTTCAGTTTTTTCTCTTTCTATGCAATCTATTGCCTCTTTCAACTTATCCTCTTGCTCCAGTTTAAATTTAAATTTCTCAGTTTCTAGTTGCACAACTTTTTCTTCAAAGCTCTGTTTGAGATTATTTTCAAAAGCAAGTTTGTCAGCTTCCAAAGCAGCCAATTTTTCCATGTAACAAAGATTTAGACTCTTTGTAAACTCTGTTTGCGCTTGTTGAATATTTTCTTGCATCTCCTTTATTTTGGTTTCGTGCTCTTTCTCAGCTGTTGATAATTTGTCGCTTTTCTCAGCTATGGCGGTCTCAAGAACTTTAATTTTACTTTCTAGAAACTCAATTCTCTCTGTTTTCAAATGTAGCTCTGTCTGGAGTTGTTGCTCTAGGGCCTTGTGATTCTTGACGATGGTGCTCAAATTTTCCTTTTTTCCCACAATCTCCTTCATTACAGATACCAACTGTTCTTCCTGCAGCAAATTTACACTTTCTAAATGAGCAACTTTAGCCTTCAGCTCTTCAACACACTCTTCAAACTCTTTTATTTGTCTAGTCAGGTTATCTATTTGTATTGTCTTTTCCTCATATAAATCCTTATAATCTGAGGTTGATACCTTTGAAATCTCAAGTTCTTGCCTAAGCACTTCAGCTTCAGAGGCACAAACCCTCTTTGCCTCATCGGCAAATGCAATTCTTTCCTCCAACTCAGACAAAGTCTTATTAAGATATTCAATGCTCTCCAACAAACCATCCCGTTGATCAATCAGTTCTTTCTTATTGCTCTCCAGATGTTTGATATTTTCCTGTATAGTTTGATTGCTCTCCAACAAGCGACTCATTTTATCTTGCAATTCACTAAGATCATTCTTGCAAACTTGTTGAGACAGCTCAGCCTGTTGTAGATCTTTTGAAGTTTGTAACTTTTCCTGCACCATAACCTCCAACTCTTGTTTCAAATTCCCAAGCTCTCTCTCTAAGTTTGAACTTTGATCTTTCTCCTGCCCAATAGATGCCAGTGATGTTTCAAGCTGAGCTTTGAGTACATCAATCTGTTTTAACCGTTCTGACCAGTCAGCCTCTATTTTGAATAATTCAGCCTCTAACTTTTCTTTAGAAGCTTTTAAAACCCCCACTTCTGTTTGCGACTTGAGAAGCTCTTCCTTTGCATTGGTGAGGTCAGAGCAGACAAGACCCAGCTTAGATGACAGTGCCGCCTGCTCTCTCACTATTTTGTCCTTTTCCTTCACATTTCTGATATTCTCTTTTTCTAATTGCTGTTTCTGTTCTACTAGTCCCTTTTTCTCCACTTCAAGTTCTTTTATATGTCCTTCCAGTTTTTTTATTTCACATTGCAATGAACTACACTCTGCCTGTAGCATGTCCCTTCCCTTGTCAGCTCCTAACTTGAGAATTTCCAAATCAATAGCCTTTTCTTCTGCTGCCTTAAGCCTTTGATGCAATTCCTCCACATGTCTGGGCAGCTCTCCTTTCGCTAATGCCATATAACCTGTGATAAGATGAAGTTTTTAAACTTAAGAAGGGGCTAAAACAAGTCAACTAAAAAGCTATCAAGTAATTTTTAAAGCACTTCATAATGCATTTGGCATATATTTAAAAATTGTAAGCATAATAAAACACTACAGACCTTTGTCTCGCAGATCTTTGCAGCTTTGGTCCAATTTATTAAGTGATTTAATTCTATCCAGCTCTGAAAAAAAAAAAAAAATATTTGTACCCAAAAAATATCAATCAGGGGTGGATATTGATTATTGGTAATATTTGACATGCTAAATAAGATCTTATGCACTTGACTTAAACTGCTGACCAACCTTTAAATTGCCCATGCTGGTCTCCAACCAGGTTGTAAGAGCCAACTCCTGGAGTTTTATCTGAAAATAAAAATGTACGGTATTAAAAAAGTAGTGATATTCAAAAGGCAGTCTAGCCAAAATTGAATATACGGTAATGTTAAGGATTCTTTATGTGATTATAATTTATAGGAAATAGCCTATTTGTGCACTTTTTAAATTGATATTTACAAAATCATCAAGATTTAGAAATTAAAACCATTTTTTTTTTTTAAAATGAGCATGCATGAATTAAATGAAATTTTAGATTCCACACAAGTCACATGGTCTACAACTACAGTTCTAATAGAAGTCCATTTTTTTTTCAATTTTTAAAATCAATTATACTATGGTAGATGTTTTGTGTAATTTTGGGTTAACCGAATGGGTTTCGCCAAGACTTGTCTCCCCCTAAGCGCAGTGATGTTACTTTGAAGTTTGGGGAATCTCAACACTGGACTTATATATACTAATTATAGGACCCGAAAGATGTGTGTGATAACTTTCATGTTCTTTATTGAGCATTAGTTGCGCGAATAAACTAAATCTGACAATCAATACGGTTAAAATGAAATATATTAAAATGGAATTTTCCATTAATTTTGATTAAAATTCAACTTACACATTTCAAAAGAAATGAAAAAAAAGAAACAAAAGTTAACACCCCAAGACCCAACACCAGTGGAAAAAAAAGATGCGCTCCAAAAATGATGTCTTTAGATTAGTTGAAAATAGAAGTTTAAAACTTTAACAAAAGGAAGACTACTGCTTGTATTGGAAATGGGTGTCGATGCAATACTGCAATAGCTTAGGAAATATTTTTGATAACTTGTGTTTCAGAATGAATTTAGAAGGTATTAAACCTGGAATATTTTCATTTGAGGTTTAAACACCAAGTAGAGTCCATAAATTATCATAATTTTCTGTGTGCCAAAAAAAATCTCAGAGTCATATATTCATTCCCTGGTAAGAGTTTGCCATGTGCAAAATGATCTTCTGGGAAGTGGGGGTAATGCCTCCCTAAGCCCCTTCCCCCAATTTCAAAAATAAATAAGAAAACAAAAACTTGCATGAAGTAGGGAACACAAACAAATATCGAAATCTTTTGAATACAGTGTTGTAGACTGAAGCAGACCTGGGGGAACCTCTTAGTCTTTGACCTATGTACCGTGGAAAACATCGCCGGCCTTACTCCAGTTACTAGGTGTGCTGGGTGGCAGAGCGATCTAAACTGTCTCATACCAAATAGTAGATACTTCGATGAAACAAGGGAGACTACTATTTTTTTTGTATCGGAAATGGGCGTCGGCGCCGAAAAATCCGAGTTTTTAATTTTCCGATGTGTGTGTCTATTTATTATTAAATTAGTTCTTTCCACATATATTTGAGTTCCGTTTCCGGCCTTATAATTTGGAAGACATCTTGGCCTACATTTCTAGCCAGCTATTTTGCTTTTTTCAATCGACCTTTATTTTGAAAATCTTTGGTATATATAAGGCATCTTCGCATACAAAATTTTTTGTGAAATAATAAGATAAGGTCCTTTTTGATTAAATCTGTATGAGCATTAGATATTGATCTATATCTGTGCCAAGTTTCATTGATGTAGGTCGTGTCTCACGTTTGTTACACTTGTCACAGTGACCCATATCACCATAAGGTGGCTCAGCCAAATTTCGACATGGCGTGGGCCACGCCCCCTTTTTAATGGCGGAAGTTGCCGATACTTAGGAAATATTTAATTATTACCACTATATACATCAAAATATTTTATATTTTGTGTTTCAGAATGCATTTTGAAGACATTTAAACTGGAAATGTTTTAATTTGAGCTTTAAAAACCCTGCAGAGTCCATATTATAAATGATCAGAATTTTCCCTGTGCAACACGTTGTCATTGGCAACCATTCACAGCCACTTGCATAACGGCTACGTCGTAGTACTATCTCAGAGTTTCATTCATAAGAGTTTGCCGTGTGCAAAAGCTATTAAACCATTGGTCAGGGAAAGCTTTTATTAATTATTCATGTGCCAAAGTTGAAAGTTTAAAATAAGTCGACCCTAAACAGTATTTTAGTGATAGGGAATGCGTTGCCTTATATAAACTATATAGTCATTGCGCATGACTCGATCAGTGGAATGAGGTCACAGAATGTGGAGATGAAGTCCATGTTAAAAAATGACAAACCAAGTCGTACTTTAAAAATTCATAACTTTAAAACTACAACAGCTAAAAATATGATTTTGGTGTTATAATTCTGTTTAAAATTAGCTCTATTCAACTGTGCCATTGGTTTATTTTTAAAAAATGTTTACATTTTTGACAAAAGTATCTACAAATAGCTGGAGTTCAATCCCCACCAAAGCCAACATCCCAAGCACCCCGGGTGGATGGGACTCATTAGCCTTGGACGGAAACCCATCTAAAAGAAGGCAAACTCTAAATTTAAACCAGGAGCCAGAATGATCAACAAATTGATCGTGGGTTCCTCAAATTCAAATATTAATAAGAAGAAGACTGCTAACCCAAAATCAACCAATGGTTTGAAACTCATTCAAATGAAGTAATCTCATACTTAAGCATTGGGTCATAGTAAATTAAAGGGCATTAATCTAATTTGAGTGTATTTCATTTTAATTATTTACTTAAAAACACATCTTTTGGTCAGTTAGGGCAGTGGCTAGGCTCAGTTCAGTTGTAATATCTTTTACTTAGCCAAACCTCTCAATTCTGATACCCGGGCCGGGTTCGAATAGCCGAAGCCTAATATAAAGTTAATTAACATTTAACAAAAAGTAAAGTAAGGCAAGCTTCTTATTGAACTTTAACTTAGGCTTACTAAACTTAACTACTTAATTTAAATGAATAATTGTCAATATGAATAATAATAGTAATAGTAATGACAATCATTGAATTGTCATGATAAATCTGATTTGTGTTTTCTTTCACGATTAAGGCTATAGAGAATAATTACCACAACTCACCACTCAGTTCGTTAAATCTACGAATACGAGCTCTTGGGAAAGACATCTGCGCTGAAAAAGTATATCTTACTTATAAACGTATAGTTGTTGTTAAGTTTTTGAAATTGTCTTTCAAAGCTTCGCCAAACAATGCATTTGGGACAAATTTGCACCAATCATGCTTTACTTCCGGATGAAAAAGATTCCGTATATATTTTTTATACACCAAGTCTATTTGGAGTCGACGCACGATCTTTTTTTAAATATATTAATTTTAACAATCTTGTCAAATCCACCATTACAGTAAGCTACTTATTAAATATTATTTATCTATTTGTTTGGTTCTATAGCATAATTCTGTTGAACTTAAAGCGTAATCTTTTTTTAGAGAAAAAAGAATGTCACTGTCATAAAAGTAAACCCATATCCAGTAAACAGTTCAATTATTGTTGAAATTTGCATTGTCTGCTATTTGCTTGTTTTATAGTATAGATTAAAAAAAATTATTGATGGAAGATATACTGTAATCAGTGGCGTAGCAAGGGGGCGTGTACCGCCTAGGGTGTCACCATCTCAAGGGTTGAAACCAAATTGAAAAATTGCATATTTACAAAGCACACTCTGCTCGGTCTAACCGAATTTCATTAAAAGGAAACCGATCACTCGTAAATTTTCCATACATGTAACCAATCCAAATGCATGCTTTATTAAAAAGTTCAAGGTTGATGCGTCAGAAATAAGTTGACCCTGTAAGGGGAGAAAAATGCTGAGAAATAAAGCCTTCCATTGACACCAAATGCGATGTGGTCGAGTGATTTTAAGTGCATGAATCAAATCTGTAAAAATTAAAAACATTTAAAAAAATAACCTTTTACCCATTTATGGGGTAACAATATAATTTTTAATAACATTTTCTAATATCTTTTAATAATTAACTTACATTTATTTTTAAAAAATAATAAAAATTAATTTTAATGTAAAAATAACTATAAATTTAGGCCTACGTTGTTATAGTTCTTAAATAGATTTACTTCCTGACCTTCAATTTATTAATTTTTTCTTGTCATTGTTTTTCTGTGGATTTATTTTCGCAATAAGAAATCCGTCGGGGGGAGGGGGTGACTTACCACACCGGGTGACACCAACCCTAGCTACGCCACTGACTGTAATATATTGGTCAACTGCAATCTGTAGATTACTAATTATTTTATTTAAAAAATCTTTTAACCAGTGTTTCGACATTCTGCTCTATGTGTTTAGTATTTCAATTACTTCATTTGGTTTCATTTAGCCTATGCAATCTTACAACTGGTAATTTTCGAAAGTCATCTCCAGGATCACAAATTTCAAGAGTTTCAGCTGAAACTCAAGATCTTTCAGGCTATAACTCATACCTCGATTTAATACAGAAATGAATTTATAGCATACAGTTAACATGAACATGGTAACTTATTTTAAAATATATTTATGTGTATGTTAAAGAAAAAGTATTTGTGCGAGAGGCTGGCGGCAAATGAGCTATAGGCTACTGAAGTTCAGTTGTGCATTTACAAAAAATAAGAGGATGACGAGGTTATTGATTAGGTGCCATCCATAGAGTAAGCTACACAATTTTTGAAAAAAAAACAACTTACCCCCCACCCACCTTTTTTCTCATAATATACCCCAAATCTCACCCCCCCCCCTTTAAGTACGTCACACCTTCGAACTAAAAAAAATGTTTAAAATTTAACAACAAATAAAAATGTAATCTTACACACTCTACTCAATGTATAAAGGTGAAATCTTCTGTCCGCATACATCTATCACAACAGAAAGTTTAATATGAATGCCAATTTCAGGTTGTTGTTATTTTTTGTATTATAAAAAAATATAATGTGNTTCCATATATGACATATCGTATATCTTTACTCTGGCCATTGATCTTAAAATTCGTCTGTATATCGACTTTTTTATCAACTAAAACTGCCATGAAAACTGTTTCGATGACTCCTTGACTTTTATTAACTCGAGTGACATCTCTCACCTGCCCTATCCGACCTCCCCCCCCCACCATCCAAATAATAAATACATGAATAATTATCCTTTTGTCAAATAGCACCGTATCGCCCCAGCACCATGTTCTATAGACTAGATAATATGTTAACCATTTTAAAGTTCTTATAAAAAAAATAATATTAAAATGAAATTTCCATCGCTTGCTTTACCGATTTTTTTAAAACGTTAATTCATACATTTTAAAGCAATATATTTATTTCTAGAGGACAAGTTTCCACTACTACTGTGATCCGTCATATCAGTTCTGTGATCAGGGCTTGTTTCTGTCATCTTCACGCCTCGTGTCAGCTGCGTCCTCAACTTAATGGAAGAACCAGTCAACTCCGTAGCAGTAACTCTAGTCCACTCAAGATTAGATTACTGTAACAGTTGTTTGTGGGGTTTACTTCAAACCCAAATTCAGAGTCCCCAGAAGGTACAAAATACTGCAGCACGCATTGTATCCCGTATAAAGAAATCTGACCACATCACCCTAGTTCTTAAAGATCTCCATTGGCTTCCTGTGATTGAGCGCATTGACTACAAAATTCTGTCCCTGGCGTACAGCTGTATAGAAGGCTCTACACCTGTATATCTTCAAAAACTGATTCCTAACAGTCCTTACTGAGAGTTACCAGTGTGGGTGGACACTGAAAGAAGTCATGCGAGGTGCGCTCTTTTGAAACTATTGAGCCTACATTGTGGAACGGGTTGCCTCAAGCTTTGAGTGACATTGAAAATGATAAAAAGTCATTTAAAAACGTTTTCTTTAGATATATTTTAGGACATCAGAGCGCTTTGAGCATGATAAAATAGCATGGACACAAGCGCTATAAAATTACTCAATTTATTATTATTATTATTATTATTATTATTATTACCGTTGCCATCACGGAACTAAATTTAAAGCCATCACGAAGGCAATTTTTTTTTAAACTTCCCAATTAATTTGTATGTTTATATCTGTATTTTAAATACTACATATTATAGCAATTAATATATAAAGGACCGCGTAGGCAACAAGTTGTTCTAAATAAGACATGCTTTGTGTCTCAAATTTTACCGCCAAAACATAAAAGTAAAAAAAAATTATATCTTCAAAAGAAATTTCTTTTTAAAAAGAGAGAGAAAATAGAAAAACAATAAACACCGAGTTGCAACATTTTTAAAAAAAAAATGGATCTCCAAGACAAGTAATAATGAATAAATCAAATGTCATGGAATTTATCTGTACATGAGACACATTAGCACATCTTCAAATGATAATTCAACTCGTAAAATTTCTTTGAGTATTTAACTGAATTATTTAATACTGTTCATTTAATTCATCGATGACAACGAACATAATAAAGGTAACAACATGACATTTTGGGTTATGTTCAGTAGGTCTACATAATTCGATACACTATCCATACCTACAGACTTCAACTCAATGTTTAGCAACTATCATAAATCACAAAGGTAACAACAGGACCTTGGGGGGGGGGGGGGGGG
>CAXITT010000241.1:450660-470144 GCA_964033795.1 Lymnaea stagnalis
CCCCCCCCCCCCGTATCAAATTCAGATTTTAAAAAAAATATTCCCCAGCTAAAAAGGTCTAGAGAAATTTCCCATGGTCTTGAAGCAATGGAATGAATTACACAGCACATGCTGAAAGGCAAAAGTAGGTCAACAGTAAGGATAACTAAAAAATAAAAATCTAGAACTAGATTACCTCCTCTAATTTATATACTTAAATAAGGGAGAACAAAGGGGCGAGGGAGAGATCGGTATAGCATTTACAATCCAATTTTAATACAATTTACCTAAAACACCCTTAATTTTCAGTTCAGTGCGTCTCTAACAGCCTCTGGGACAAACTAACACAATGTAATTCCATTGTCGTTAATAAATTTGCAGTATTTTTTAAAAACGTGTATAATGTGTATACTATATTTATAATGCATGGGATGATGGGTCATCATCATTAGTTTTAGCAGTCTTTAATGCATCAGTTGCTTGTGGTTAATTATCCAAATTAGGGTGCAGTTTCCCTGATCATGCTGCCACACATACACCCCAATGTTGTGAATACAAATTTGAATTTCATTTCTCCATTTGAAATCTTCCATCATTTTTATTCAATTGAATAAAAAAAAAAAATCTCACACAACTTTATCCCTTTACTTTACCACTAATGTTCGTATTTACAAAAAACTAGGCAGCATTCATCATCATACACAAACTCTCATAATCAAATAAATCAGAAGTTTCGTTTTTTGGTTACACTTAATATTTTTTTTATTCAAGACTTGAAATTTGAAGGAACACAGAGACAGTAAAAAGATTATTTATTTGTACAAATACATGAAATACAAAAAACCAGAAAAAAAAAAGAGTATTTAAGGAGCTTGTCTTACGCCTACACAGGGTATGAAATACATAAAGTCATAAAGAGTTATTGACCCACATACAATTATTTCATTGCAAAACTATGTCAATTCCTTTTGTTTTCTTTATCCAAACAACAAAATGTTTTGATATAATTACAATTTTCAGTAAAATTTTGTTGATAAAAATATATGATTTCTTAATTTAAGCAATGGAGCAATGGATGTCTAAGACTTTAACAAAATTTATTGCTCAATTAAAAACATAACCAGAGACTATACGACTTGTTGATTACAAATTATAAATTAAGACGAACACATCATTGAAAGTTTTACATTAAGAAAGAATATTAAGATTACGACTGAAGTTGAGTAAAATGCATATTTAAAAAAAAAAAAAAGTTTAATGTTGTTAATTTAGTTCTTACCAGTAATTATGATGAGTGTGTAAGCGTCATGCTTCTCTCTATATAAATGTTTATTCAGTTAATATTTTCAAATATTGAAAAGATCAAAAAAAACTTTGTAACTTTGGTTATGGAGAGAACTTAAAATGACTTTAAATATTGCTCATTTTAAGCTGCATTAAGTAATAAATAATAGTTGTAGAATAAAAGAAATTATATAGAAATTAAATTTGTTTTGTTTACCTCATATTGTCAAATTGTAACTTTTTGTGGTCAGGCTTAAATTTTAATGCTTTTTTGGTACAATTTATGTCTTGTGAAAAACGAATTTTCAAAAGTATTTTAATATTACATCACTGGCCCCAAACTTAAAAAAAAGAAGAAAAAAAAGAAGAAACTAAACAATTAGGCCAATAGAAGTATTTCTATATTCTTCCGAAAATAAAAAGTTAAAAAGAACACTATATGAAGTACTCTTTTACTATGTTCATAAGTTCTAAAAGTGTAAAATGACATCATAACCTGAAATATATTACTGATGTTAATTTGTTGGTTTGCAAAAAATTCTTAAGAAATTTTCCTTTACTATGATAGTAATTGATAGCTTCTTACTTTAATTCATCAATACAGAAATTGTATAATACAATGATCAATAAGGCATGAAAGGCTCATAGGGTACTTGTATAATTTTTATCATATACAATCTCAATAAAAAAAAAATTTAACTGATTTAAGAGCAGATATAAAGATAGGATCATTAAGTTATCTAAGTATACATTTAAGAAAACAAACAAACTTAACTGATTTAAACCCAGATATAAAGATAGGATCAATTGAATCAAGTTGTCTACACATATGTACAATAAAAAAAACTTAACTGATTTAAATGAAGATATAAAGATAGGAATAATTAAGTTGTCTACATTATGTTAACTAAATGTCTTGAAATAAAGTTGAGTTGTGTTCAATTATAATCCATTTCCATGATTAAATTTGCATTGATACACAAACTTGTGCTCACATTCTTACAGGTTTTTTTTTATAAAAAGGGGGGCCGGGGGGGGGGAGAGAAAGAGAAATATCGTTATTTTTTAAAGTAAGAACTAGGATTCGAAATTAACATTCTCTTCTTACCCTTGGAATAAAATGATAAAACGTGATCTCTTTTATTGTATTTCAAAGCCATGTTCTTTTAAGTTTATTGATGGTATATTTGCCAAATGAATGATTAATAACAGGAGAAGTATAAACTGGAATTAAATAGCGGTGACTTAATCAAAGAATCAGATTTTTGAAAACAGTGGAAAAGAATTTAATATAGAACCATATTTTATTTCATTCATTTTTTCCAGGACTTATCTAGTATTATAAATGTAATTTTCATATTGCACAGAGAGCTGTGAGTAAAAACAACAAATAAACTTTGTACAAATGTTATAAAGTATTTTTTACAGTAATATCTATTGCTTGAAACTTTTAAAACATTTCTTGTTTGACAATTCATGAAAATCTAAACTGAAAATAAATTACAAACAGACGTAATATTTAATACTTTTTTAACCAACAAAAATATTTCATTTGTAACGATTTTTAAATAATCGTAGATACATTAGACCAAAGTAAGAAAAAAAAGGAGGTTACATTTCTTTTTTAATGATAATAAAGAGTAAATTAATTAGACACCAACAATTTGTGTCAGTATAACAATATAATTTAAGCTTTAATAATAGTTATATATCTATAATACATAAGTAAACGTTTCGGCACATGCCTTCATCAGTACAATAACAAAACATTTAAATAAGTATAAATTAAATTTAAATAATATATATATATACATATATCCCACCTAAAAAATAATTTTAAAAAATAGGAGAGGGCGCAAAAACCAGACAAAAACAAAGTAAAGGAGAGAGGAAAGGAAGTGATTTGAACAAAATTTAAAAACCCAAACAGGAAAGAGACATGGCAGCTAAGTAAAATTGTGGATTTGGTTCATCCCATAAGGAGACAACTACCAAGTCTTGTTATTAATTTATTTTCCATGTAGATTCTATCTCTTGTGTTACTAGTATAAAGTATACCAGTAACTGCGATGTCTGAGATACCATCATGGTTAGGGCTATTGAAATGTTGGAGACCGGACAGAGAGCTTGTTTATTTATGTTATAGAGGTGTTCTCTGAACCGGTCTCCAAGGCGACGACCTGTCTCTCCTACGTATAATTTACCGCACTTTTTGCAAATGATGGTGTAAATCACGTTGCGACTTGTGCAGGTAAAGCCATATTTTATTCTGAATACTTCCAGAGGGAAAGTGATCTTATCAGTTTCGATCACGCAGTAACACAAGAGATAGAATCTACATGGAAAATAAATTAATAACAAGGTTTAGTACGTTTTCTCCATATGGGATGAACCAAATCCACAATTTTACTTAGCTGCCATGTCTCTTTCCTGTTAGGTTTTACAATTTTGTTCAAATCACTTCCTTTCATCTCTCCTTTACTTTTTTTTTGTCTGAGTTTTTGCGCTCTCTCCTATTTTTTAAAATGATCTTTTTAGGTAGGATATATGTATATATATATATTATGTAAATTTAATATATACTTATTTAAATGTTTTGTTATTGTACTGATGAAGGCATGTGCCGAAACGTTTACTAATGTATTATGTATAACTATTATTAAAGCTTAAATTATATTGTTATAGTGACACTAATTGTTGATGTCTAATTAATCTATTTTAAAGCTTTATCGCAGTCCAACACTTTTTATAATTAGTTAATAAAGAGTAACTGAACTAACTGTTCCAGGCACTTATGTTAGCGAATGTTACACATATTCTTTTTATCCTGAACATGTTTCTTTAAATGTAAGTTAAGAGAGATTCTTTACTTTCAACACCACAAGGTTTTATGATCAATATTCCTCACTTAAAAAACAAATGGGTGAAAGATCGGTGTTGACACTGGCAAGTAATAATACTTTTGCAAACTCAAACAAAGGAGAAAATAATATTAAGTATTTTAAATTTAAAAAAAGTAAAATAATTCACAGCAGCTTTTATGAATAGGACATCACATCCATCACTTGGGTCAAAGTTTAGCGTCAGTTTGGAAACAGGAGGAGAAGAAATTCCACCCGCTGCCCCTTTTGAGCCACAACATAAAATAAAGCCATTACATGGATCTCCCACCAGCTCCCAATAGAGGAACCAATACATCATAAAAAAGCCGATCAAGCTTAAAACTAACTGCATCATTCTTGATTTCCAAAAAGAGCAGCCAGACAACCTACAAGGCAGACGCAGCAGCAGGATGCACCCATGATAATGTAAACTGCTGTGGTTATCCAGAAGGAATACCAATACAAGGTCCTGTGACAGTAGTGTGGGTCGCTTGGGTTATCAAACTTGACATCATCAAAGATCCTATAGATGAAAACACAGCCTGTAAAAAAAAAAACACAAACATTTTAAAAATGTTTGAACAAGTGAAATGAAAGCAATCATTCCTTTCTCATTTTTTAAAATTCTGCTACATAGTTTCAGTAAGGTCAAATCAGTAACTATATATACATGACAGGAAGTTCTCTGCTATATTTATAGTACAAAATTATCATTGGAAGCTGCCTAATGTTTTTGTAATGCAAACCTCCACCGAATTTGCTGGCTTGATAATCTTCTTTATAATATTTATCTAGCAAACCATTTGCAAGTTAACATTAAAAACTTTTTTTTTGTGGCTTAAATAATTATAGAATTAACCTAGCAGTAAAATATATATAAAGATTATCACTTTCACTAATGACTAAACTGATTGTCAAGGGTATGCTGTGCGAAGTGCAGAAAACCAGAGAGGAATGGAGGAGGATAATTTTCATGTCATCTGTGGTGCTACAACGATCCAAGGAATAAGGGACATGATGATGATGAAGGGTCTGAGCATCACTGTCATTAGTATGAACACTTTTTCTGTCATGAGTTGTAAAATTGTGATTAAATGGACAATGGATTACAGGAGAAAAGCATAATAAACAAGTATGTGAATATAAGGCGTGAGATCCAGAGAGAGTTCACAGCAGTTGATTAAGGAAAGAGTTCATTAGAAAATTAGTGAGATATAGATGGTGTTTTTTTAAATAGTTTTTTCGACTGAGGATATTTTTCAACCAGGTGGATCTGTGTAACAGATACACAGAAGAAAAGAAGAACCATTTTTATGTCATCAACTGTTGGTGTTCTAGTATTCAGAGTGCCTGTTCCTGAGTGCATAGGGTGACAGTGTAAGCTAGACAACTTTGCCAGAAATACTGGAAGATTCTTGACTAGACAAACAAATTATTTTGAAACAAATGTCTCCAGTTACACTGCTCTGTTAAGAGTGCAACAGAGAAATCACTTTGATATAAAAGAGTGTTGTAGCACCCCAAGTCAAAAGCATGAATGAAAACTCACCAGCAATAAACCAGGCAAACAGAAAGCAGTTGACGATGGTCTCAAAAGGATTAACATTTTTCTGATCTTCTTCCCGCTCTGCTTCTGATTTGCGGCATCTCTGGATAAAGCTGAATAGGTTTTTGGCACATCCAAAGGATCCGGCAACGATAAGGTAGATGGGTATCAAGTGGTCAATCGGGCAGTCATCTTTGTATAAGGCACCTTAAAGAAAAATGTAACTCCAGTTGTTTTTTTAAAAAAAGTGTTCAGAAATAGAAAATTCTTACTGTGTGGAATGCAACCTGTCGTACAAAACATACATACACTGAGCGATATTAACAGAAAAAAAAAGACACTCTAATAATTAAATTAATCTTCAATGATCATTCAACACAAATGAAATAAAAGCAAATCTTAGAAAATAAAAAAAGATATTTTTTGAAATTATCAGGATGATACACATTATACAAAAAAAAAAGAAAAAAAAAGAGCTAGAGAATAAAAAAACAAGCATTTGGTACATAACTAATATTTAAACAATTTAATTTTATCATTACAAAAAAAAAAACAAAAAAAAAAAAAAATAAACTCTAATAATTAAATTAATCTTCAATGATCATTCAACACAAATGAAATAAAAGCAAAACTTAGAAAATAAAAAAAGATATTTTTTGAAATTATCAGGATGATACACATTATAAAAAAAAAAAAGAAAAAAAAAGAGCTAGAGAATAGAAAAATTAGCATTTGGTACATTACTTATATTTAATCAGTTTATTTTTATCATTAAAAAAATAAAATAAAAGACATTCCCATTACAGCTCAACTTATGCCACTAGTTTGAGTGCCAGAGTGTTTGAAACTTAAAATATTAACAGACTCAGCAGCTCTATAACATAAAAAAAAATTCCAACTTTTAAACAAAAATCTCTCTAACCTAGCTTCATAATGGATTGACATTTTTTAATGTAATAAATTTTTACTACTTTTGAGTGCGCAGAAACAGCCCCCCCCCCCAAACAAAAAAACAACAACAAACAAACAACAACAACAAAAATAAAACAAACAACAACAACATTTATCTGGAAAGAATACTTTCCTTCAATATGACCCTGCACTGAATAGAGCTTATTAAATCCAAGTAAAGCTTTGGCAAAGATAGAACAAAACTGAATGTTGAACAGAGCATCATCCTTATGCAAGTTGTAAAAATCACTGAACCATATATACTGAGGCTTACCCATTACAATCATAGAAATGGGGACTGCCATTAAAATTCCAATTATAATAGTGAAGCCAACTGAAAAAGAAGTGAATCTAATTAGCTGTTGAGTTACTGATTATTGTTCATGAAATTTATCTTAAGGATGCTAAAGCATTCAAGTTAATATCAATAAGTTTAATTAGTCAAAAACAATTTATGTAAATAAAACAATACAGGTTCAACTTTATTGCAATCCAATACTCCTTATAATTAGTTAAATATTCATAAGTCAAATCTCACTTTTACATTTCCTGATTTATTGTGAACGGGCGTGTAACCAAATGTTTATACAAATTCTAAATTATAATAAGCCTTACTCACTTATCTTCATAATGTAAGAGAAGGCAAACACATATTATAAGATAGGAGAAAACAAAAAACAACCCAAAAAAACGGCTTAAAAAAATCTTACTTGTTGATAAGATGATAATGAAGAATGTTTTCAAGAAACTAAAAATCCCAGTGGATTCTTGTTTGGCGGCCTTGACTCTTCCAAATAAAGAATCATAAGATGGTGGGGAATCTAAAAAAATACAGAATTTAGAACAATTTGAAAAATTCAATAAAAAGCTCAGAAAACATCACCTTTTAGTTGTGGTGTAAGATAAAGCTAAACATATGTTAGCCATATGAAAAAAGTAATATTTAAGTAATGTAGGTCATTTTTAAAATGTAATAGCAGTTAGTATGCATTGTTTTTAACAAAGCTGTAAAGACTTGCAGTCAGCATGTGGTGTTTTAAACAGAATTCAACTATGATGACTTAACTTAAGTTGGTTCAAATGCAGAACTTTTTATTTAGTAGGGCCAACAGACAGTAGATGTAATTTATTTCAAGAGGTTTCAGGAAGTGGTCAACCTTTCTAATCCAAACAGACCTTACAAAGTCCAATGACATACATTTGTTTCACATTACAGAATTACACCTTGCTATTTAACAACTAAAGTAATGATTACAAAAATAAAAAAATATAAAACCAACGTAAAAAAAGAGACTTTCTTTCAAAAATGAGTTTAACACACTAAATAGTAGAAAATAATTTTAACGTTTTAAAAATGTATTCCGAATTTTTTGTTACAATCATTAATAAATGACCTTTATATTTTGCAAAGCTTACCAAAAGTAGTAGCTTGAGAGTAATTAGGTAGTCCATCTTCGGTAAGTACATTGTCCCTCTCTGAAAACTGAGGAGGAGCTTCCACATCCGACTAAAAAAAAAAGGAAAGCAACAATACCTGATAAAAAGGTATTTTATAATTACTTTTGCATTATTTGTTAATATAGGGTTATTTAACTGTAAATTTAATATTTGAAATTACAAGGGCATAGAAGCGTATTCGAATTAGGTAGCCTAGGATTAAAACCATTTCTAAATCATCTTCAAGTGATAGCCATTTAGTATTAGTAAACCTCTTCTTTTTTATGCATATGTTTACCATAAAAGAATTTTTTTTCCCAGGGGTTCAGGAAACAGGGATAAATTACCACAAGTGAGGTAAAAATGAAAATCTTTGGGGGTATTGAGGGCTCATTAGGTGTAAATGAAATGTAAATAGCATGGTCTGTGAAAGAAAAGTCTGTCCTTGCATCTAGAAAGACAATATAATATGGCATTAGTGGTAATTGATACTTTTTATAAAACTCTATTGCATTTTCCATGGAAATATAATAAAAATATTTAAATAACCATTTTGAATTCAAATAATCTACCTATCAAATCGTTGGGGGTGATGTCTGCGTAAAAAAATTTATTTTGAAGTAATGGCTAAAAAAGTTCCCTGATTAAAAATGAATATGTCACAAGTATACTATACCTACTCGATTGAATATTATCTTAGAAAAACTATGATTTTTAAAATTCAATACATACAAAATGTATTGAAATATTATGTCACATAATTCATGTAAACAATCAATGTATAATTAATTAAACTCAATATATTAACATAATTATTTGTAATAGATAAGTAATTTAATGAATATTACAACTTTGGGAAACACTGCACACGTTGTAGTGATTGATGATCAGTAATACTAAAGTCTAAAGAGTGACAATATTATGTAATAAAGGAACATTATACTCTTTACACTGCATACTAAGAATAGTGGTAAAGTATGCTGTCTGAGCCCCATTCTGACAGCAGATTAATGCTTTTTCATAGGTAACACCTTCATCCCATAGGTATTCTCCCATTCACAAGACTGGACTTTTTACCTGTCCTTACACCCCAAATACTAACAACATCAAAAAACCCAGGTCATTACAGTTAGGATGAAAAACTGAGTGAACAATTTTTTCACACCCTATGACGTACAGAGTCAGAGTATAGTTGCTTTCATCGTTCCATGACAATCACAGAACTAGCAGTGTCACATGGGACGCACAATATTAAAGATTAAAGTCAAAGATTAATACCAATATCATGCATCACCATCCATTATAAAATGAAATAATCCCTCTTTATCAATACTGCCGTTAAGGAATTAAGGTTTTAAGACATATGATTGCTGGTATTTGCGCTGCTTGAGAAATTCTTTAAAATGTCTTACGTTTAAATTGTTCAAATTTTTAAATCTTAATCAGAATTTTTATCAATATGCCAATATGCTAAAAACGAATGTGTACAATGTAATCAAAATACATTTCGATTAACTTATGTCCAAACACAATAAGTACCAAAAAATGTATGTTATACTATTTAATTAATGGCCTATATTAATATCCTGAGACCTGAATAAATGCCCAGCTTTTCTAGGAGTGTGAAATTTCATAGGTCCATTCAAAATTGTCTTAATTTTGTCGTCCCATACTAAGAAAGGATGTTCAGAATCCCTGCCCCTCTTCTAAGGCACCTAAGGACTAATGTAGTAAGTAGGGAGTAAAAAGGGTTTGTGAATTTAAACCTTATTGGGCATTCATTATACATCATCTCAAATTTCAAAACCTGATGTCAGTGATGTTGTTATTATGAAGCTGAAACTTGGTACATTTTAAAATTTAAATTTTCATGAAAAGGGTTTACTTCTTAATTTTATTGATATGATAATAACTGATAAGTAAACACAAATAATATAATTGCTTTCTTTTTTTATTAATTATAATTGGGGTAATCTACCACTTGAGCGTCGGCCAAGAAAAAATCCAGCTGTTCCGGTTGGAAGGGCTATTTAAACAACTATTCTTATATTATTTTTAATGACATTGGTTGTACGTATTTATTCCCATAATAATAGACATTTTTTTAAAAATAGAAGGTAATGTGTGAAAATGGAATTATGCATAGTTCTCCCCCAAGTTGACAATGAAGTCTAAAAAAATATAATTTCCACGAAAATGGTTGTGGTACATGAATCCATGTAAATATGAAGGGGAAAGATCACCGGCGCTTCTTCAATCTTGTGCCAAACTGTCTTTTCCTTTTACGCTTTCTGAGCATTCACGTTTTCCACATGTGTGGACATCCGCGTTATCTGGATCAAAAAAATTATTGTTTTTTCTTTTTCTTCCTGGCATATCGGTAGCTTGGCAGTAATAATTATTTAAATGTATTAGTATTGTGTTATATAACTTTCCGCCGGATTTTGCACTATCCGGTGAAATCCGGTTCCGCCGGATTTACATGTATCCGGAACAACCGGATTCCGGAATATACCGGATTTCGGAATTTGCCAGATTTTGTGACTCACCGGATCATAATCTGAAATAAAAGTAATTCTCTTTCCCGAATTTCACACGATCACGATACATTAATCGATTGTTTCGAGCGTTGAGCTTGTTTAATGTTTAATATTCCGTACATACCAGAGGCTAGAGTCAGCACCGCTAATAGTGGCCAATAGTGTAGGGACTTTGATAAGAAAATTTAAACTTTTTGTAAAAATAAACCAATGGCATAGTTGAAAAGATGTAATTTTTTAAAGAATTATAACACCAAAATCATATTTTTAGCTGTTGTAGTTTTAAAGTTATGAATTTTTAAAGTACGACTTGGTTTGTCATTTTTTAACATGGACTGCATCTCCACATTCTGTGATCTCATTCCACCAATCCCGTCATGCGCAATGACTATATAGTTTATATAAGGCAACGCATTCCCTGCCTTATCACTAAAATACTGTTTAGACTTAGTTTAAACTTTCAACTTTGGCACATGAATAATTAATTAAAGCTTTCCCTGACCAATGGTTTAATAGTTTTTGCACACGGCAAACTCTTATGAATGAAACTCTGAGGTAGTACTACGATACAGTTATGCAAGTGGCTGTGAATGGTTGCCAATGACAACGTGTTGCACACGGTAAATTCTGATCATTTATAATATGGATTCTACCGGGTTGTTAAAGCTCAAATTAAAACATTCCAGTTTAAATGTCTTTAAATGCATTCTGAAACACAAGTTATCAATTATTTTGATGTAAATAGTGATAATAAATTAATATTTCCTAAGTATCGTCAACTTCCGCCATTAAAAAGGGGGGCGTGGCCAACCCCATGGCGAAATTAGGTTGAGCGAGCTGCATAACCTGCTGCGAACGCGTAGAAACATGGCGTCTCTCGTAAGACACTTATCCAAATGGAACGGAACTCAAATATATATCGAAAGTACTAATTTAATAATAAATAGACACACACATCGGAAAATTAAAAACTCGGATTTTTTGGCGCCGATTGCGAATTCCCATACACAAAAAGTAGTAGTCCACCTTGACTTACCGAAGTATCTACCAATAGTACCAAAATCCGGAATCCGGGAGAAACCGGTATCCGGATCCGGCGGATTTCGCATAAGAAAATCCGGATCCGGTTGGAAAAAACGGATCCGGCACACCCCTAATAACTTTATAGTTATAGCCTCTATACGGAAGCAAAAATATTAACAGACTCAAATGTAAGAATAGTTATTTAAATAGCCCTTCCAACAGGAACAACTGGATTTTTTCTTGGCCGAAGCTCAAGTGGTAGATTACCTATAATGGACTACTTGGTGGTGGACTTGAGTGAGGCCAGCACTAAAACTAAAAAATAAAAATACATAATAATAATAACGTAACTATTATTTATTATTGAACCACTTGAGCTAGAAAGTTGATTTTGGTGTTTTTGTAAATGGTTCAATTGGCTTTGTTCAACTTTATTACATTTATATTTTAACAATTATTTTGAAAATTTCACCAAAGTATCTAATAAAGGTACATGCAGTGGCTCAGTGAGAAATTTCCAGGAAAATCCTGTACTGAGCAATTTTTGTGGAAATTACCGCAAACCACATCACGACCAGATTCTACCCACCTAATTTCAATTGTTACACTCATACCCAGGCTCCACCGCTAAACATATGACAATAATTATCATATTAATATTTATATTATATGTTAACAGTAAAAATGGTCATGTTAAATGTATGAAATAAAGAGAAACTTACTTTTTGACTCGCCATTATAAATATAGCAACAGACCCAGAAACTTAATAAAGATGGGATTCCAGCAGGGCTGCCACTCACTTTTTTAAAATTTCCCAAGATTTGGTGAACGAATATCCAAAGATTTCCCAAGATCATAAAATATATGATTTTTTTTTTTTTTAAAGTTTTTTTTTTTTTTGTAATTAATTTAATAATAGACTGAATTAATGCCCCTGAAAAACATGGTACCGGTACATTGAAATGTACTGACTGAAATTTATTAAAAAAAAAATTAAAAAAATTTATAAAATTTCCCAAGATTTGGTGAACGAATATCCAAAGATTTCCCAAAATCATAAAATATATGATTTTTTTTTTTTTTAAAGTTTTTTTTTTCTATGTAATTAATGTAATAATAGACTGAATTAATGCCCCTGAAAAACATGGTACCGGTACATTGAAATGTACTGACTGAAATTTATTGAAAAAGACATTTAAAAAATTTTTAATGACATAAAAGAAACAATTTGTTTAAAAAAAATTAAAATATAATCCAAAATACCAATACCCACTGGAGTTAGGCTACTAAATATTACCTCCAAATTATCTGGTAAAAATATCATCTACAATACATGTGTAATAGAGGTCACTTGGAAACGAAGCTTTCAAGGCTAATCAACACAGAATTCCTTTTACAAGGGCAAAAGGTTCTTCATCAAAAAATGATTTTCTTATAGAAGTCTGTTGATTATAAGTGGGTTTTGCAAAGCAATTAAGCAAAATTTATTAATAATAATTGTAGTTAAAATGGATTGATATTATTATGGATTGAAACAATAAATATTCTTATTTTTTTCTTGTAAATTTACATTATAACGATTAAAAAAAAAATACTTTTAAAGGTATTGTTCATTTATAATCCTACAATGCCTGCAACTTTGACCTTTACTTTTAATATCTTAGTTACCTGTGTTTCAATCCACAAATATTTTTTCCAATTGATGAAAATTAGGCTGGATTTTTTACAGATGCATTATATTTTGAATGCATTGTAGAAGTAATTGAAATAATCAAATTTTACTATGTCATTGGATTCTTGATTGAACACTATCGTTCACTCTTCGGCTTGTACTGTTTTTCGTATGGTTGCTAATGTCTTATGGCCTAATGATAAAGTTTCCGAGCCTCCCCCCCCCCCCCTCCCATTTAATAGACATTCAAAACCTGGATGTAATTTTTAAATCTTTAATATAAAAAAAAAAAAGAAGAGAAAATTGATTTTTTTCTTTAATTATTAACTTTTTAACAATTCACAATGATATTATAATTATATTAACTTTAGAAAAGTTTTTATTTATTTGATGAGTGGATTTAAAAATTAAAACCAGAAAAGAAAATTAAAACAATTAATTTTTTGCCTTGTTACTTTAAAAATTATTTTGCTTTATTTTCACTTTATTTTTTTATCACATATTGGTTGCGTTTTTTTTCGAAAAATATAATAAAATTTCATTCCAGTTAAGATTTCCCAAGGTTTTGCCTGATTTTCAAAATTATTCCCCACATCCCAAGGGGTGTCGTGAATTCCCAAGATCTTGGGAAATTTCCCAAGGTGTGGTAGCACTGGATTCCAGCACTGCCAGTTTTTTCAAAATCAAGCTCAAAGAGTAAATTTAAGTCGAAATACTTATTCTTTTGATGAATCTGTTAATGAAATAGTGGACAAACATTACGTTGGAAACTCAAAGTGTTTAAAAAATAAAATTTAGTCATGGCCAACACTCGATTGTGGCCCGCGACATGCGAAAACGATAATTTAATTAAATCAGGGGTTCCGAAGTTTTTATCAGTTGACAGATTTTTTTTGTTAATAGGCCAATTGGAATAATTTAACTCTCTAAGGGTCGTTCGTAATTTACGTCACGCTAAAAATGACCCCTTTAGACCCGACCCTCCCCCCCACCCCTGTCACGAAGTGTCACAAAATCTTTAACCCCCACCCCTCCCGTGTCACGTCACACCTAAAAAAATTCAAAACATACATAAAATGTTCATAACTAAACTAAGATTTTATTTTATTCTTTAACATTTTTCCATAATAGATTAAGATGTAGTATTATTAGAAAACTGAGTTTCATAGTACCTATTATACATGAGCCAATTTCGACCTCAAATTAATGTTTTTAAAATTAATCAAATAAAGTTTTTTTTTCAAAATTAGAAAATTTTAGATTAAAAAAATAAAAGTGACGTTACAAAATTTTGACCTTCCCCCCTGTCACAAAGTGTCACAAATTCTCGACCCCTCCACCTGAACGTGACGTAATTTGCGAACGGCCCCTATGTAGTTGAAATTCCAGTAGAAATTTTTATAAATAAAAGCAGCATAAAATAAGACTATATATATAAAACTCGTTAACCCATACAAGTGACGGAAAACTCCGAATTCAAATTTGAGATTTAATCCCGTGGGTGGTATGACATTGACACAATAAAAAGTTCTAGCAACTCCTATGATTTTCCCTTGGTTTATCCAGATCCGCTTAGAGAGGTTATTTTCTATCTATCTAGAGAACAACCTTATCCTCCAATAGAAAAATCCCAGGCCTCGCGAATTTCGTCATGAGAAACCTAGAAAATCGTCACAATGTGATGGATAGACATAAAAAAAATAAAATAAATTATATGAAGAATATAAATACGTAGCTGGATTGTGCAACAAATACCTGAAAACAATTCAGACCACTGTTGCGCAATCAGCTACGTATTTACATTGAAGGATCAGAATGAAATGCGATCTGAAAACTGGGTGTTGCAGAATACACGCCTGCAAAGACAAATCAACGGCAAAATCATCAAGTTTCAGTTACAATTTTTGTTCAAAAAAAAAAACACAAAAAAAAAACACCAATTTTTGCAGAAAAAATTACCCAGTCCATATTGTTAACAGTTTTTGACACGACTGAGCTGGTGGTACCGATGTCAATATAATATTCATATATCATCATATTAAATCATATAACGTTGATGATCATTGTCAATTATTGCTCATTAATTATTAACGTTACAATAAAACACCATACGTGCATAGGGTAATACATTGCTAATAAATAATGTATTCTATGCACTAGCTTCTTTAACGCAACCTTTCTTTTAGAGTGTTTGGTTATCCGAAAAATAGTTTTTTTGAACTATATGAAAATTCTGTTCACAATTGGTTCGGATAATGGAAGCCCCACAGTAGCAGTAAATCGTCGTTTTCCTTTGGGAAGCGTTATCCACACAGCTCTGCGAATAATGTTGAGCGTTATCGGCAGACCGAAATCTGAGAATAATGCATAATGCAGAGTGTTATCGGCAGACCGAAATCTGTGAATAATGCCGAGCGTTATCGGCAGACCGAAATCTGCGAATAATGCCGAGCGTCATCGGCAGACCGAAATCTGCGAATAATGCAGAGCGTTATTGTTAGACAGAAATGTTCCCATAATTACGCAAATTTCTAGAAATAATTAGGATCACATTCCAAGCCGGGGTGGGGGTGTAGTTTTAAGTAGTATAGGATAGAGCGATCTTTAATGAGTATGGCAAAAACACATTTCAAAACCGAAGCTACCGGTACGCACAAGTTAAATTAAAAAATTTAATAGGCTTAACTATAGACTATAGCCTATATTATATTGGATATAGGACAATTTATTGTGCCTACATCTGCTCTGTTAGGGGCCAACATAGGGTCTATTCGACCTATAGAGTGTTACTAATAGATCCAGTCAAACCTCCTACTCCTAGACATGACTAATTTTCTGATATTTCATATTAAATGTTATACCAGTAATAAATATGGTACCGGTAGTCTTCATGTAGACTCACTTTCACCCATTGTAGAGATGTCTTTAAATGATGTCAAAGCTTGATAGGATATAGTTTAGTTTTTTTTAAAGCACTATGATATATCACGTAGTCCAGAAATGTTCTGTCAGAAATAGTTGACATGCCGTGCAACAGTGTTATGATGCAGAGAGGTGGCTGCATCAGGCGGCCATGTGAGAGACGGGGAGGGGCATGTAGGCCTTACATCGATAATAACAAAATCTAATCCTGTTTAAGTTTAAGGCTAGTATTTTTTCCTCATCCTTGAGGGTGTCACTAAGTCTACCCAGCTATGGCCTTAGCTGGGAAAAGTAAAGGTGGCTGGTTATTGCGCTGGCCATACACTCAAACTTGTAAACGCTGCTTCAATTGCCCCAATGGAACTTTACTTCCCCAAGACTCGCAATGCATCCTACGACCAGCAGGGTTCCAATTAATTTTTGTATGCTTTTTTTTTATTTAGACCCATAGTTACAACAGTGGCAGTATGGCTTTTTGTTTCAATTTTCAACATTTTTTTTACAAGAGCTAAAATTGTTGATGTCAATGATGTTGATATGTTTTAAGTACGGTACCGGTATGTTCATTTCATTGTCATCACTAAGTGTTATTTCAATTATTTCTGGAGCGGCATATTGTGTCCCTACTTATTATGATACTTATTAGAAAATAAAATGAAAGAAATAAAACATGACATATATTTTCAGCTAAACAGTAATACTCAACTCTGAGATTTAAAATATTTGAATAAGTAAGTTATTAATATTTATTTGTTTATTAGAGAAAAAAACAAATGGATGTTAAAGTCTATGAGTATGAGTGGAATTATACAAAGAAAATTAAACAGTCAAAAGAGCTTAAAGAATATCACAATGTGCAGTTAGAACAGCTGTATTGTTGTTTACAGTTTTTTAACGAAACTTGAATGAACATTCTAACAAAATAGATTGAAACGAATTTTGAATACTTACGGTGTTGGACAGAATGAAAAGTAAAATAAAATTGTAAATATAAAATGTGTAACATTAGACATTAGTAATAAAACTATATGAAAATAATAATAAAACTAAGTGAACAGAATTAAGAAAGCTATATGAAGAATATAATTATAATATAACAATACGAAATAACGATAAATATATTTTTTTTAAAAATTGTATTCCCGACCGGCCGACGGGGAATCGAACCCTGGTCTCCGGGTGACGGGCGGAGATACTGACCACTACACTACAGAGAGATGCTTACAAGTGTACATTGTATTGTATATTCATAATTTAATTTATCACATTCTGTGAATAATGTCGAGTGTTATCGGCAGACCGAAATCTGCGAATAATGGCGAGCATTATCCGCACAGCTCTGTGAATAACCACTTCGTTTTCCTTTTGGGATCATCTCGTTTCGTTTTTGTGATCCAGTTTCCCGATCCGCTAATTTAGAAGGTAATGCGCATGCGCAAAACTTATTTCAATATGGCGTCTTTGGTGAAAAAAACTCATCATCAAGTTTAATCAAGTCAAGCAATTTATTGTCATTGATTACCTATTGGATTTCGATGAAATTATTTAAATATGGACAACTCTGACTCCTTGATCGATCCACAAAATGAAGTGAGGAAGCTTCAAGAACTTGTCAAAAAGCTTGAAAGACAAAATGAAGTGCTAAGAAGTAAACAAGCTGGATTGGCATCACTGGGAACTCGGCAACAAAACGGAGAGCTTGATCGCATAAATAAAATTACCGCATCTGATGACGAAGATTCAAGGGATATAACGAAATTGAAGTTTAGGGGGAAATTGGCTCTTGATGACTATGAAGATGTCAATTTTTCAGATTTATCGATAGAAGATGATAGCTGGTAAGTTATATCTTTTAATTTTTAATCATAATTTATAAAACTAATAAAAGTAAAAACAGTTCGATTCCTAGCGTACTACTAATCACCTGTTGTCTCAGGCGTATGTACGAACAACATATAGGAATGGTGGTTTTGGATCATATCTTTCCTCAACTTCACAATTTTATTTAATTAAGCTTCCTTAATTTTTTGGCAAGGCCTACTGACAACTGAAATTTTGTCCAAGTATAAGTAAAGTAAAGGCGGTAAAGGCATATTTTCTATTAGGAAATGAGTTAACTCTCAAAGTACGTTGTCTTGACTTTTCAGCCACGGAGGGCTGATGGATTATTGATTGATTTTTTAATCACATTTTTACCTACCAAAGTTATTTTTAACGGGCAAATATTATTTTTTTGTTAAATTTAAAAAAATATCAATTTTATGCGTAAATTTATATTTTTAATTAAAAAAAATTAGCTCCAGCATCGTGCTTCTTTTTTTGTCGATGAGGCGATTTTCGTCCGCCATATTGCCAATCCTGTAAAAGTTCGGCGAAGGTAGTTGCAATCATTGTGACTAACAGGCTCCGAATTTATTTACCAACCTTGTTGGTGATTATATTTAACGTCCAAACACTTTGATAGTCCGATAAAAACCAGAAGAAGACATGACTGCTGATGATTTTGTATATTTTCACCAGATCGAAAGTTTGCTATCAACGGTAAGATTTTTTTTCTTTGTTACGGCGAGTCAAAACGCTCTCAACTTTTGTGGAATTAGTGGAAAAAACTACGTTTACATTGATATACTGTAACAATGGACATCATAATTATTTAAATTAACTATTTAAGCTTATTTATAGTCATTTTGATTTCAGTAAATCAAGTGCATATTTTATTATAATTTTTTTTCATAGGCATAGTTGATTGAAATTTCCTTTGTTTACATTGTATACGCTTAGAAGAGGCGATGACTTTTAGTATATTTTAGTCTGGATTAAAAACAGCTCTTGATTTTGAATTTTTATTAGTTTAAATTGAATAATGTATTTAGTTTTGTTGAGTTTTTAAAAAAAAATTATAAGACCTAAGTGTCAACTCCTATACGTCTTCTTGGATTGATTACATTCGTCAGTTCTTTCATACGTTGAAGCGTCATACTATTCTCACTATCATAGATCAAACTCAACTCCTTTTGATAATAACTATAACTTTAATATCTAAGTAAATATATAAACATCCTATCACTCCAAGGTTCCACTCAAGACTGCCGCACGACTACAACATACGTCACAACACTGCATAGACAATACGTCACGACTCAGCATAAAAATACGTCATAAATACAATGGCGGGAAGAGCGTTCACTAACTATAATAGTCAAGCGCGGGAAAAGCGTTCAACAACTAATGAACATAATATTGAGTC
>CAXITT010000241.1:470719-511514 GCA_964033795.1 Lymnaea stagnalis
ATTGGTTTCCAACTTAATGTTAGAGCACTCCTGGCTCTCAAAATCTGGGCAACCTTCAATCACATTACTTGGGAAATTATTTTCATTACAACTATCTGTAACAATATGTACATTTGAGCAGCCCTGGCTCACATTTACAGGTGATTCATTATCATTACAGCTATCCGTAACAATATGAAAATCTGAGCAGCCCTGGCTCACACTACCTATTGATTCATCATCAATACAGCTCTCTGTAATACTATACAATTTTGAGCAACCCTTGCTCATAACAACTTGTGATACATTTTCATTGCAGATCTCTGCAGTAACATCAAAACCTGAGCACACCTGGCTCACATTATCAACTAATTCATTTTCATTACCAGTACATATCTCTGTAAAAACATCAACATTTGAGCAACCTTTGCTCACATTACACAGTGACTCATTTACATCACAATAATTATCAACAACAATTTTCTCTCCTTCCCCCACCTCAGGGATTACACTCACCTCATCAACCCCATACAAAAAATCAGACACTTCAACTTCAGGACTTACATTATCTGATGGCTCACCATGAGATACAACAAAAATCATGTCCTCAGACATTAGAACAGGGTTCTCTTTGATTTCAATGCCGCCCGTTTCCATAACAACCAGTTTATTACATACTGTGGCGCTGGGACAATCCCCTACATATGTCCACCTAAGATCATTTCCAATGACTTCTACCTTATTAAATTGTCGTCCCCTTTCTTCTTTACATTGGACTTCCTGGGATACACCAACTACTTCAACCTCGTTTTGACATGAATCTAAAGCTATATCTGTACCCTTTGCCACTGGGGGTATGTCAGCACGGTCAACGTTGTCCCTTTTAACGTTAGCCGACGGATCAATTAATAAATCACTGTCATTTCTATTTAAAAAAATTGAGTCGTCAGCAGAGGCAATAATATCATTTTGTTCCTCAGTATCTTTAGCCATGAACCGTGGTTGCGAGGCCGGCTCTTGCGTGGGGTCAGGATCATGAGTATGTCCACCGTTATCCACATATTTGTTTTCACTTACATTAATAGAAACGCTATTAAAATTTTTATAGGGATTCTCACAGTGAATGCTGGCAATGCCATAATATATTTCTTCCCCTTGACTCTCGTCATCGTCACTATCGTTATAATAATATGCCTGTCTCTTTAAAATAATTTCCCGTCGTTCTGCCTCCAATTTCGCACGTCTAATTTCTTCATCTAGTTTATCTAGTTCAAATTGTCTCTCTCTCTCTGTTTATTTATACGTTCTTCCTCTCTCTGTCTATCTATACGTTCTTCCTCTCTCTGTCTATTTATACGTTCTTCCTCTCTCTGTCTATTTATACGTTCTTCCTCTCTAGCTCTAAGTTCTTGTTCTTCAAACTTAACTCTTATATACTCCTCTAGGTTCTCTCCGGTATAACAAAGTAACACTCCCACATGCCTAATTTCTTCTAAACTCCATTTCCTACTGACATATCCAGCCATATCAATGCAAACTAAGGGTGATCATACAATAAACAATAATTAGGTTTAAGGACCAATCGCAGTCTGTTTAAACTAACTCTAGCAAAATCTAAATTCTACCCAGGTAAAAAAAAATGTTAATACCTAAGTCATAAGAAAATTAATGCCAAAAATCTTTTAAAACAATAAAAATCCAACTTGCCTGGTTCGTGAAATGTCCTATAGAATTTAAATATTATTCAAAACACACACTGGGCTTAATTAAGTGTCAATGGTTCTTTACTGTCAATAGTTCTCTCACAAACTTCATTGTCCTATATGGCGATCTTGGGACACAGTCATTGAGGTGTGGGTGACCGGGACGGGTCTCGGGACATCGGCAGCTCACTGGACAGAACGTAGGCGAATCGCCGACACTGGACAGTTCGTGTGTAACTCACCAATACAGGATCGGGCATGTGCAGCTTGATGCAGGACGGGACGTTGGTGGCTCGTTGAAGCAGGACAGGGCGCTGTTCAACTGGGTGACCGGGACGGGTCACGGGACATCGGCAGCTCACTGGACAGAATGTAGGCGTATCGCCGACACTGGACAGTTCGTGGGTAACTCACCAATACAGGATCGGGCATAGGAAGCTTGATGCGGGGTGGGACGTTGGTGGCTCGTTGCAACAGGACAGGGCGTTGTTAAACTGAGTGACCGGACAGGCCACAGGACTTCACAGCTCACTGGACACGAAGTTGGTAGCTCACTACCGACAGGACGTAGATTACTCGATACAGGGAAATGCGTTGTCACTTCACTGGAACTCAACTGGACGTTGGCGACTTGATGAAGGTCAGGGCTGGGTATTTCACTGGAACTTGACACGAAGTTGGTAGCTCACTACCGAAAGAACGTAGATAACTCGGTACGTGGAGGGGCGACTTGCCTGGTTCGTGGAAAGTCCTATAGAATTTAAATATTATTCAAAACACACACTGGGCTTAATTAAGTGTCAATGGTTCTTTACTGTCAATAGTTCTCTCACAAACTTCAATTGTCCTATATGGCGATCTTGGGAAACAGTCATTGAGGTGTGGGTGACCGGGACGGGTCCCGGGACATCGGCAGCTCACTGGACAGAATGTAGGCGAATCGCCGACACTGGACAGTTCGTGGAAAACTCGCCAATACAGGATCGGGCACGTGCAGCTTGATGCAGGACGGGACGTTGGTGGCTCGTTGAAGCAGGACAGGGCGTTGTTAAACTGAGTGACCGGACAGGCCACAGGACTTCACAGCTCACTGGACACGAAGTTGGTAGCTCACTACCGACAGGACGTAGATTACTCGATACAGGGAAATGCGTTGTCACTTCACTGGAACTCAACTGGACGTTGGCGACTTGATGAAGGTCAGGGCTGGGTATTTCACTGGAACTTGACACGAAGTTGGTAGCTCACTACCGAAAGAACGTAGATAACTCGGTACGTGGAGGGGCGTAGTTAATTCACTGGAGCTGAACACGAAGTGGGTAGCTCACTACCGACAGGACTTGTATAAGTCGATGCAGAGATGGGCGTAGTTAATTCACTGGAACTGGAAACGAGGTTAGTAACTTGATAACGGGCAGGACGTAGTTATCTCACTGGAACTGGACACGAGGTTAGTAACTTGATAACGGGCAGGACGTAGTTATTTCACTGGAACTGGACAGGACATTGGCAACTTGATAACGGGCAGGGCGTAGTTATTTCACTGGAACTGGACACGAGGTTAGTAACTTGATAACGGGCAGGGCGTAGTTATTTCACTGGAACTGGACAGGACGTTGGTAACTTGATAACGGGCAGCGGGGCCCCGACATTGAAATACGGGAACATGCGACGATGGTTGTAACTTCACTAAAGTTGAATAATGAGAATGTTCTTGTACTTTACCTCAAGTATGAAAATAACGAGGTTCACCAATCCCGGATGAGAAGCCCCCATGTCAACTCCTAAACGTCTTCTTGGATTGATTACATTCGTCAGTTCTTTCATACGTTGAAGCGTCGTACTATTCTCACTATCAATTAACAAACTCAACTCCTTTTCATAATAACTATAACTTTAATATCTAAGTAAATATAATAAACATCCTATCACTCCAAGGTTCCACTCAAGACTGCCGCACGACTACAACATACGTCACAACACTGCATAGACAATACGTCACGACTCAGCATAAAAATACGTCATAAATACAATGGCGGGAAGAGCGTTCACTAACTATAATAGTCAAGCGCGGGAAAAGCGTTCAACAACTAATGAACATAATATTGAGTCACAACAATTCCTAATGAACGCTCATACTCGACACTAAGCCTTGAGGTAATGCTTATATTTGATTATAATTTCAGAGTATCAGAGTGCTGACTAGGATATTAGACAACCCAACATCATGACAATGCTATTCCTGTCATATGACCTGAGCTAACTACTGAAACCTGTTTAAAACAAGACAAGATAAGGAGTACATTCACCTTTATCACTTTTCAAATTCAGTTTTACATCAACAAGGCTGGAGATGCTTTGTATATGTAAACACTAATTGCAGCTGCAATGTTATTGGCAACTAAGCCTACTCGATTTCAATACTTGATATTCCAGCTGATAAACAATATTTTCTAACATTCATTGGACTCAGAACCTACATGCCCCATTTGTGTGATCTGTTACTGGATATAAAGGAGTTTATTCACTGGATAATGGAAGTCATAAATTGTTTTAGGCCAACATACATACCTATCACTATATAGTATGCTTCTATGAGAAAAAACATAGTAAACTACTGATAAGCAGGTACAGTTTATTTCATCTGTACCTGATGAAAAGTGAGTGCATGCAAATATGTTACTGGATCAAGCATAATAAATAATCAAAATAAGCAGGAGATAATACATACTTATTTCATAAATGTAACACAATATAGGTATGAATAATACAATGGTAAATGAACTACTGGCCCTGGCAGATTCAATATCTAAACAATATAAATGGTTCTGTTATAGTAAGCTAAGCTAAATTAAACTAATGTGTCTGGTTGATTGAAATGTGATAAACTTAGTGGATAAAAGATATCTGCCTTGGAAAAAATACAAATAATGTGAACAACAATATGATTAGTAGAAGAAAACAACAGCGGCCAAGACTGGTAAGAGACTTATTCTTTCATTTTAATTAATTTTCAAGTGTTAGGATTATAGGCATATTTCTTTTAATCTGAAGAAAACAAAATGCTTGTCTTGAATAATGAAAAAAAAGATCTGATAGCTTTATTCTTTTTAGTTCCTCAGTAGAAATAATTAGGCAGTGACAAACTTTTTTGACAATGGTCATGTTTCTGCCGCAGCACTATGAAAGATTATAAAATAGCAATGTCATGCTAAAACTGCAATGGTTATTTACAATCAATATATAATATAATGTGAACATCTTTATTATGTTTATAAAAAAAAGAGAGAAATTTTGTCCTGCAATTGTTATATAAATGAGTTTCTGGAAAAAAGTAGTTTTCATATTTCTTACCGATATGTTTATTTTTACCCAATGTGGAATAATTTTTATAAAAATATGTACAAATTATTCACCTTGCTTTATATTATTTGCTAATAGTAATTGTATTTCTCTCATGAAGTACTTACCTGGTTTTCTTTAACTTTTTTAATTAAAAAAAATAATTTTAAAAAATGCACTATTTTTTTTAAAAAAAAGGAAGTTTTCTTAAAAGTGACATAATTAATACAAATAATGGTAAAATTGCTTGAAATTTGTATATGTGCTATACAAATGGATGCATTTGGTGAATATAATAAACATTTGAACTTAGGTCTTAACACTTATTTTTTTGCTTCTGTTTGTGGTATATTTACATTTTTTTGAAAATTTAGCACAGCAAAAAACTTAAACTTTTGGCCATAAATAAAAAACCAAATTAACTGTGATCTCATAAATGGTATCAAAAAATAGATAATTCAATTCTGAATCCAATGATATATAACATGTTATTACTGCTTTGTTATTCACTTAACAAGCAGCCACATTGTAAAGGTACCTAATGAGAGAGACAAAAATGGCAGAAAAAGAAGAATGTGACAGAACCTAAGTAGGTGAGAGATTAAATACTGGCAAATTTGGCAAAATGGGACAAGAGAGGAAAATTAAGTCCAGTGCCATCGGTTGTAATAATGAAGGGGGCAGAGAAAAGGTTTACCAAGCGAATGAGAATATGACATTCATGCCATGTGGTGTCAAGGCTCCATAAGCCTGGATCAGTTTGGTTTCAAAATTTACCCAGACACTATGGCGGTGATAACTAAATCATCTGAACCCGTGAGGTCATGCTCTATATTAGTATTAGTTTTAGGCCTGCTTTTATATTAGAGTATAAGTATAATGCATGTTAAGATACTATTGCTGTGCAGCTGCTTTCAAATTTAAAAAAAATCTGACAACTCTATAAAACTAATTGTTAAAAGGCTTTGACACATTATTTAAGTTTTATAAGGATAATGGTCTATTTAAAAGTGTCAAAACACATCTCTCACAAATCTCTTTAGAAATATCTTTTCAAACTCCACATTTAATGAAACTTTAATTATAAAAGCAAAAAAAATATCACTAATTTTTTAGTTGGATGTAGAAATATAATTAGCCAGAGTATTTGGGTCCCTGGTGGGGTGTATGATCAAGTGTGTCAATACAAATATTGTAGATAGGAAAGGTCACCTTGGATGGTGGCTCATCTAAGAGAAGGAAACTTTGATTGCAAAGCTCTGCTGTCATGGTTAAGGTTTATGGAGACAACCACAAAAGGAAAACCTGGAGGCAGAGTCCCATAGATAGTATGAAATTGTCTTAATGAACATTCTGCCCCTTGTGCCCATCAACTTAGGTGCACCAGCTATAAAGTGAGAGGGGGGGGGGTTTCTGCTGGCTGACTGGGAGCCAGATTATTCTCCATAATAAAACCCCAGCAAAATCCACACCATTTATCTGAGTTATCTCCTTGAATGTCCTTGACACAAAGATTCCAAAAAAAAAAAGGTCATTCTAATTGATAATTAGGTCCTCATGATTAATCCATTTTTCCCCCAATAGACACAACTTTAAAAAGTATTGAACTTTTGCTTAACAATTTACTGTGAAATTTGTTTGGAATGCAATTTTATCTCTTTTTATCAGGTTATACACTTCTCCAAAGGCTGTAACTCCTCAACAAACAAAAGAACACATTTTATCCTGGGTACGACAAGACTTTGATCATCCAAGCCCAGAAGTCCAATCTTCAAGAAGAGCACTTATAAGCAAACTGGATGAAGTAGCTCGTAGTAAGAAATTCAATAATTGCATGAATGGTATTTGGCTTTTCTTCAAATTTGAATAAAATTGCTAAGTAAGATGTTTTGCGATTCATTATACAAAGTCATTTTCTTCCCACCCCAGTGAAACACAGTTCTAGCTCGCCTGTAATTGGTAGTCAGCCTTATTCAAGTAGGTCAGCATTTGCCCTCAGTAGATCAACTGAAGAAGGAAATAACACTCCTCCACCCAGAAATGCTTTACCAAGAAAATCGGGTCTTGCGCCCCCAAGTATGTTAAAATATTTTTAAAAAATGTAATATCTTAAGCGGAATGTTTATAAAGTGTTAAAAAAATTAATTAAAGTTCTTTTTTTAAAATTCTAACATTATTGCTTTTACTTTTATATAAAGAAAAACCCAATGATTCTTCAGGTGCTGGAAAGATTGCCTTTGACTCAGGTACTTTTACAAGACCAAAACGAACAAATGCACCAATGCATGGGGAAGGTGACCAGCCCCAAGAGTTCATCTCCATGTCTAACACAACTGACATTAGTGAGATTGAAACTCTGGCTAAGCAACAGGAGGAAAGTAAGTTTTAAAAAAAATAAATTCCAATGCCACAGACTTTGAAAAATTATTCATAATTTAAATGAGTGTTTCTGAACATTGGGTTGGGGGGGGGGGTTCTTGGGTACCTCGTAAACTTTGGGGGGAAAAAAAAAGACTTAATGTTTGTAAATAAATAGGTGTTTTTAAAGGGGGGGGGGGGGGAAATAAGAAGATAATGGGGGCCACAGGGAACAAAAAAGGGGGGGGTTCTTGGGTACCTCGTAAACTTTGGGGGGAAAAAAAAAGACTTAATGTTTGTAAATAAATAGGTGTTTTTATAGGGGGCGGGGGTGTAAATAAGATGATAATGTGGGCCACAGGGAACAAAAATTGAGGTTAAGAAATGCTGATCTAATTCAATGAGAATCGCTCCTTGTTAATTTATGTAATTTTGTTCATAGCCAATTTTAAAATTACATTTTTCATATGACCAATAAAAGAAATACTCCATGAAAGGAAAAATTGTCATGATAATAGTTAGATTTATTTTACAGTTCTACAGTTCTTTTGGTATCTGATACTGAAAAAGGAATTGACTATAAAACAAAGCAAATGAAACATTTGTTTATATGCTGTTGAATATGAATATTTTTATTACTATAAATATATTGCCAGTTTTCAAGACTTCAAAATTAAAAACATCTAATAACGGTATAACCTTATTCTAAATAACTGTTTTAGGTCTGAGACAGAGCATGACACCAGCAAACAGAAAAGGTAAGTAGCTCCCTTGATCGGTTCATTAAATATATTCTTACATAAATTGCTTTTAGCAAAGGACAGGCTGATATTTTCATAACTTTACAATGGCACTTAGCTTTATTACATTGCGTTTCAATGAGCTGATGTATATTCTAATGGGCAGACATGCCTGCTGACTTGTTTCGAATTCATGCCCTGACCATTCACTGCAGAAATAAACAAAATAGATGGAAAAGCTGCAGTTCCCCTTGTGATAAAAATTCTTAATCTTTTTTACAGCATTTAGAGCAAAACAGTCTTTGATGGAGGGAGATAATGGGGCACGTTTGAGTCCTAGTCGTTTTGATTGTAAGTAAATTATTTTTTAAAGACAAATCCATATTAGCCTATTTTTTGCTGATGATTACTTTATCTATTGTAAGAAAGAAATTTAATGTTTCAACTTATGAACACATAAATTTACTTGAGAGTCAAGAAATATGTCTCTGTTTTTTAACATAAATATAAAATAACTATGCTACCATCACCTGCCTCTATATCCTTTTAATAAAAGCCACAACCTGTTGTACATTTTCTTTCAGTGGAAGGTTCTTACCTGTCACAGCATCGAGGTAGCTTAGGTTCTGACCACAGCACACCACCTGACAGCCCTCACAATAATCAGCAATTCCATCTCAACAACTCTAACGGTAAGTTTAGGGGGGGGGGGGGGGGGGGGGGGGGGATATGATGGGATATTTAAGAAGTGAGAGCGAAAACTTTCTTCATCTTTTCTAATTGTAATTTATTTTTAATTGGTTGGGGAGAGGTGCTGATTGATTAAAAAGAAACTGTTTGCAATTTTTAGCGTGGAATTTGAAGCAAACCATGGATTAGATGTATAGTAGGGAAAAGCTTAACTGTTTGTATCTTATTATTAAATCATTCCCAACTGCTTTGCTACTTCCGTATGTAATGTATATGCTTGAGAAAGGGAAGTAACTCCATTTTGAAATTGATTTACATTTGTAAAATATTTATTTAAGCTGCTAAATATTATGTAATGTAAATGAATTAAGAACAAATGCAGCAAAAAATGAATAAGTTTTAATTAAAATATAACATTAGCGGCGAGAAAATAACGAACAATGACCAAAAGATCGATTTTTGGCACCTCAGCCGAACACATGCAACATATAGATGCGCAGTACTAAAGTTTACATTGTTTTAAAGTGAAACAAGATAAAAAAACTTGCAGTTTTTAAATTTAAATCACACTGAACCATGCCATCGTCTGCTTTATTAGTCCTACAAAACAGAAATTAAACTGACCACTTAAAATGGGTTATTAATTCATTTCTGGAAATAATCTGAATTCCATGTATTGCTCAGAAGTTTTGTCTACCGTAAGAATTTAAACTAACTTTGTTTGTGAGCTATTGGTTTTTTAAATGCATGTTCCACACAGATTCTAGAGGACGTCGGAGTCTCCCAAGCACACCAGCCCTACAATACAAATCTCATAACTCCAGTGACTCTAGTTTAGAGCGTCACAGCGCCAACAGTGATGAGATGAACCTTGCTCCTGAAGCGAACAGAACAATGTCATCTAGGTTGCAGCAGCCAAACGTGCGCTCCAATCCTAACACACCCAAACGAGCTGTCTCTTCAGGGCTCCTGCCTGGTCTTGCCCAGCAACAGCGTGGGATGTCACCCCAACGAACTACTGGCCTACCCACACCACGGAGACAAATAATGAGACCTTCCTCGGCGTCCCGGTCATCTTTACCTACATTTCGGAGGTTTGTTTTCCATTAAACATTTTGGAATGAGATGCATCATGTAAAAAAAGCACCTGTAGTTAGAAATTACCAAAATTCTCAATATTTTATCACTGCACCTTATTTAAAGTAAAGACATTCAGTATACATCAACTTTGGATGTCATCTTTTTTCCTGTATATTTTTCCATCAAAATAATTTCTAATATATCAAATTTTTGTGGCTAACTTGTTTAAAATCTTTCTTTAGCCTTGCACTACATAATATTTATAATCAGGACAAGGGAATAAACCCCAAAGATGATGTTAAGCTGAAAGACATTCTGCCATTTATAAAGCTTTAAAATTTATGTAGAAAATTTATGTGAAATAAATAGATGGTGAGACTTTGAAATTCAGTAGTTTAGAAAGGCCTATTTTTGCATGATGCTTCTCATTTCCTTATGTTTTGTAATCATTGAAAGCAGATTGATCAAAAATCCTACTGATCAGGAAGAGTGAAACTAGTTGGCTAAAAGATTTTGCTCTGAAACAGAACTGTGGTAAGACAAATGAGGCTGCTAAGCCTTGAAGTGATGAGTTTATACACAGACTCTTAGTTAATCATGGCTATGAGACCTTGAGAAAATTACTTTCTTTGTCATCTCTAAGAAGGTTTTTAATGTTCAGTTTAAAAGAAATTTCACATATCTTGATGTAAAGAATAATATGGAAATCATAAAGATTGATATGAAAATGATAATTATAAAGATGCCCTTCATTTTTAAACAATGCCTAGAAAAAAAGGGTTTGCTTAAAAAATACCATATCAAACTGCCCCCTTCTGATTATAATCTACATACACCCTTAAAGTTTGTTGGTATATTATAAAAAAATTTGTGTTTGTTCAAAACCTCTCCCTATGCTTGGGGCCTTTATTATGTTTAATGAAAAAATGGGCTGTATGTGCAATGACAATAAAAAACTTTCTCCATGTGTAATGCTAAATTTTTATAAATCGTTTTTTCAACAGGGCTAATGCTCCTTCACCGAAACCAACAAATGGATATGAGGAAAATTGGCGTGATGGTTGCTTTTGATGAGTGCAGATGTGTTAATATGTTTCATTGTGTGATAAACAGAGGTTAGTTTCAGCTGAAATTAGACTTTGATCTATGTTGGTAGTTTGGATTTACAGAAAAGGCTGGACGACATTTCAATCGGGCTGGAACTGATGTAAACATTTTAATGTGGAAATGTCAGATGAAATTCATTAGTTTATAGTGATTGTGAATACAGATAATGTGCTACATATGATTTGGAAAAAAAAAAAAAGATACTAGGTTGTGAAACTAAAATATGCTGAAACATTGAAAAACGTATAGTGAATTACTATAATTAGCTATCATTCGTCTTTTGCTTGGCTTAAGTGGTGATAAGTTTTTCTTTAGAAGTGTTTAACTTTTCAAAGTGTTATTCTTACAGTACAAACATTAATCCCCAAAGCTTTATCTCTATGTATTGGCATTGGTTGCTTGTTAACTTCCCATCATCATTCACTTGAAAGAAGTGACACGTTTGGAACTAACCAAAGTGAGACAAATCTCCCCAAATTAAATCGCTGGTTGTGTGCACGGGTTTATTTAAGAAATGACAAGATTGCAGATGTTTTAAGACTAATCAGTTGGTTGTTCCGTTTTGTAGTGAATTTAGTTCTATTGCGATTGAAGGCAAGGTCAAATGTTTGGTTTTTAGCGTTATTTGTTTCAAGTAGTAGTATTGTAATTGTAATAATCAACTTAAGTTGCGACATTAAGTAGAATACATTACCAATGGGGAAAAAGAAATCCTGTGACAAAACAGACCTGTTTGATATTGCTTTCAAAATTCCTCCATGTGCTCATGCCTATGATGTGCCTAAACTTATTTATAATTCATGTTTTAGCAAACAATAATTTAAACCAAAATTAGACAAAGACTTGAGGTTATATTTATTTTTTGAAACTTTTTTTATGAATTTTAAAAGATTTAAACAAAAAATGATTTTGTATTTCATCAAAACAGTGTGATGATTGAGAAAGCTGCAGTTTATGAGCATTGAGAAAGCTGCAGTTTATGAGCATTGAGAAAGCTGCAGTTTATGAGCATTTAGGCTGACAAACCCTCAAAGAATCTAAAATAATAATTTAAAAAAATATGTTTTTGGTAATTCCCTTTTATATGATGTATAAGTCAAAGAAAAGAGGCATACTTGAAAGTGAAGCAGAATTTCACGTTTGAAAGTCTTCCCAGTTTAGATTATTTCTTGTTTGCATCATGTAATAAGAAAAATATAAGAGAAGCCAGATGTATAAGAACTGCATGTGTGGAAATGGACCAAAATATAGCAAACAAAAAAACATTTGCATGAAAACTTTGTAAACTTAATTAGTTGCGATACAAAAAGTGGAAGCCCCACTGCTGTCAGACGTGCTTTGGGCGAGCCATGCTATGAGCATGAAGATAAACTTTTGACTTATACCATTGTTAAATAAATACAATTCAAGAATACATGAGCTTATCGCAATTTTTTTTCAAAGTCTTTGTGCTTCATGCCAACATTTTGGTCCATTTTCATTCTCAATATCATCAATGAAAAACAAAAAATTTAACCTATGTTGACCCAGATCAACATATTTGGTTTACTTTGTTACAACTCTGAACTATAACCATTTTTACTAAACTACTATAACTAAATTTTACTATGAATATGTTAATCTTAAAAAACATGACCCTCTAAACTCACAATTGACCTTATGTTTTCAGCACTTAAAAAACTTGTTGTGACAAAAGGGTTAATGGTATCTCAGGCGGTTTAGGAGAGATATTTATAGATGTCACGTCACTGATGTATTATTGATGTCTCACCCCGTGCACCAAATGCAACTTTTGCTAAAGCATAAACATGATGAGCTTAGTTTTTACAAATTATCAATTATTTCTATTATTTAAAAAATACAGGACATTTTTAGACTCCATGTACCTTAGAAAAGAAAAAAAGGCGTTAATTAAATATATCGACAGGTGAATAGATGCAGTGAAAGTAAATGTGGATCTAATAGAAAAGTGGCTGCAGTGAAATTTTAATTATTTGAGCAAGTGAACACAGCCATTGACTGAAGTAAGATATGCCTGTGTTGCTTAAGAAAAAAAAGGAACAGCTGAATGAGAATAAAAAGATCACGAAGATTTGATCCCCTCATTGTTGAATTAAAAGAAACTGGGGCGTGACTCCAGATAGTGCACAGCAGTGTCTACTAATTTGCCTTTCATTATTAATGTGTGAAATATTATTTCAAGAAGACAGACAAATATTTAATTGACTGATTGTGTTTTGTATTATACCACTGTTTTTTTTTCTTTTTCTATTTGACACCAAGATGATGGATGTGGCGAATGACTACATCAGAAATTCTTTTTATATTTAACTCAACAATCTCAATGGTATGCATAACTTCCACACTGATTTCAAATACACAAGAGAAGAAACAAAAATGTCATTCCCAAAACAGAGAGGGGGTGGGTTGGTGCGCTGATAAAGCTTTTTTTTTTATTTGAAAGTTTTTGTTTGTATGTGGACATAAGTGAAAATAAGTGCACTGTCTTAATGTGTGAATGAATTTGTAATGCAGTGATAGTGATAATTCTACCTTCTATGGATATGATAGGCTTGAACATATTTTTACACTGTTGCCATTGTCATATTCTTCTCACTAACCATCTCATTCAGCATTTCATTGGATTATATAGAGATATAAATATTACACACCTCTTTGGAGGCATTTGGTCATATTCAGTTTATCTTGATTAGGGCTTAGAATCAATTCATCATGATTGTTGTGGTCCCATTATAATCTACAACAGTGGTGGAACTGGCAACCTTGTGAATGCCTCATATCTTGAACTATAGGTCATACAAAAATTAGTTTGCCACCTTGTCAGGAATATTCTGGCACAATTTTGGTTTAACATAGCATCTCTGAATTACAGACGTAACAAGTACACATTGTTTATTATTATCTGTTAAGTTTTTCCTTTTGCAAATAGAATTGTTTTTTCCTTCACTTATGTCACAGTATTTTTATTAGTCATGAAGCTCTCTTGGTTATTAGAAATCTGCTAATTTATGGAACGTTTTTGAAAGTTGGAATCACTTTTTATTTGTTTAAACACTGAATCACTGTGGTCATAAGAAAATGTCACAAGGCAATAGTGGAATTCTAGTTCTTTTTGTCATGCGAAGTTCAAATGTACAGAAACTGAATTTTTAAAATAAATATTTCAATAAAATCTGCTTATATTTTATTTTCAATGAAAAGGGGAAAAAAGTCTTATCTCTTAAAAATGAAGTTTCATATTTACTTATTAAATAAGTTATGTGCCAATTTTTTTATTTTCGTTTTTCTCAAAGTAGATTTTAAAAATTTCATTTTACAATCCATTGACAAATTTACATGAAGGAAGTATGTTTGATTCAGAAGGAATGAGTAATATACTGTGAGTGTTTTTGTATGATTCTGATTGCTAGAATGGAAATCAAGGATACATCCTTTGAGCTATGTATCAGAGGGATTGCTAGAACAACAAAGGAATTATTGCTGTGAATCACATAGCTTTGCAACTAAATAACATGCACTTATCCCTGTGACGCTATACATAGCTTCACAACTAAATAACACTGCACTTATCCCTGTGAATTACATAGCAGCACAACTAAAACCCTTGCCTGAGCATGATAAGAACAGAACATATTTCATTCTTGATACATCTTCCTAGGCGTTTTTTTAGTCTAAGATTATGTTTAGAGGGATGGTCGTTTATTTTAACACGTCCTTTGCTTATTTTTATCTCATGGAAGGTCAGAACAAAAATATTCAAAACCTTTTAATTTGCTACAAAACGGTAATTTTAAAAGCAATTCAAATTTTAGATGAATTTGTTTATTATTTGTTTCTCTGAAACACTACATTCTAGTGCATGCGTAATGTAGTCTTCCGTAGGCCTTCAAGATCTCATTTGTAATTTATTGATGTTTTGTCAGATTAGGACATTCCTGCTGAGTTGGTGCCCTTGTTTTAGAATTGAACAGTTATGGAAATTAGTAGGATTTAGTTTAAAAAAAGTTACAGATAGTGATTCATTGCCATTATGACATCATAGCCAGGATTAACTAATTTCTTAAATGAATACGTTCTGTAATTAATCCAGTCTTTAAATTAGCAAACCTACAATACTGAGTGGTTGTTTTTCTCTTAAAAATACAACTGTTTAAAAATATAATTAAAATGTATTACAAACCTTTCACTTTAGTAGCTCTGAACACTGATGTAGGCACCAATGTATGATGTGGGCATGACATATAGAACATGTGTGCATTTATTTTGTCAATGTATAAACAACATTATCATTACAACATTAAATTATTTAAATCTACATAAGTCGTTTACTTATCACATTTTTTTGTTCCGTATTCCAAACATCTAATTATTTTGTTCATTGCGCTAGGTGAAATTAACAGCATCCCTCTCAGTAAAATTAAAAAAAACAACAACTTAATTTAACTACCAAAACATTCTGTAAACAATGATCCCAATTTTGATATCAAAAGTTGACAGAAACGATTACCACTGGTAAAACAAAGTCAGAACCAAAACAAATGTTCATTGAAAATAATTTCACCTGGCTATTTTATAAGACAAGACATTCTGTGATAGCATTAGCCATATCATCATATTGTATCAATATTTTCTTATTTGGGTTCAAGTTTGGATGTAACCTAAATTTCTAGCTATAGAAATATTATAGCCAATGGAATCTATGTCATACTTTTAATTAAGAATGTGTCTTAAATAAATACTTTTTTCTTCTAATTATTCTGGTGCATGTAATTGCAAAGTAAATTTCTGTTTTAAAAAAAACAATTAAAAAAAAAAAGTGTCAACTATTTAGTATAATTCTTAATGAGACTAAAATCGGTTAAGATTTTTTTTTGGGGGTGGGGGGGTGTTATTGACTATTTAAACTATTTTTCTATACTTAGATGTTTTTGACCATTGTGATAAAAGGTTTAAAAAATCTTACATCTGTTTTGTTTTCTCCTCATTCTATCCCTGGCTTATTTTATCCAACATTTCGTTTCATTTACTTTTAAGATCCATGTAAAAATTATACATTGTTTTTTTAAAATTTTTTTTTTTAAACATGATTTAGTTAAAATTAGTCCATGAATGGCAGATATGACAAGTTCATGTTCATTTTTATGCTAATTGTTTTAATTAATTGATAACAGGCTGGTAATATAATAACCCACAGACTGAAATTAGCAACAAGAAGAATACATAAAATGTGACCCTTTGAAAGCTCTTTTGGTACATCCATTATTCTGTTATTTAAAAAAATAAAATAAATGCAGACTTTAGAAGTTGATTTATTGCCAGAAGCAAAGATTTTTTAAAGCCTACCATTAAAAAAATAATTATTCACAGTACTTTGTGTGTGAAACGTGCGTGTAAATTTACTGTACTAAATTATAATATATTTAAATAAGCATCTAAGTAGGTGTATGTTTTGTGCTAGGTATGTGTATGTTTTGCGCTAGGTATGTAGTAGACTGTAAGGAGCAAATATTTTTTGTTTAATTGACACATCATGGTTTCAAAGTATCAGCTTTTTTTTTGGTGTGTTTTGTGCATCAGTCGACCGATAACTTGTTTAGTGCAGATATCTCCATATTCATTTATCTGGCACAACCCTACTGCGTCCTGCTTTTCAATTTAGGTAAAATAATCGCCCTTCTATCGTCTCAACAGGTCTAGATTCTGATAACTTTGATATCTGGCTTATGAAGAAATCTTAGCACTAGAAATGTTTGTGGGGTTTAAGCTTGCAGTCCATCTTGGTCTGCACAATGTGTCATACCCTAGTAACTCCTAATCATTTTTGAATTTGATGAAGTTCTCTTTGGGAGAAGTTTGTGGGAATCTTATGTCTCTTTCGGTTTTAGTATTCACATTCCTTTCCCCCTTGTTCTATTGCACCAAATTTTTCCCAGCTCAAGATTTATGCTGGCAACTTAGTTGCTCTTGAAGGTGTCATTGTGTTAACAAACAGTGAAGATATTTTTTTTTTCTTCCTGAAATGTTATTCACTTTGTGCACACCTTATGACTCTCATTATCTCTATGTTTGTAACTGTTTGGATTTTTTTTTTTTTTTTTTTTTTTTTTTTTGCCCCCAACACTCTTTTTTTTTTTTTTTTATAAAATTTTAAGTAATATTTTTTTTTTTTTTTTTTTTTTATTTTTTTTTTTTTTTTTTTTTTTTTTTTTTCTTTTTTTTTTTTTTTTTTTTTTTTTTTTTTTTTATTTTTATTTTTTTTTTTTTTTTTATTTTTTGTTTTTTTTTTTTTTTTTTTGTTGTTGATGCACACAACTCTCTATTTTTAATATTTTAACAAAATTTTAAGTAATATATTTTTTTTTTCTCTACAAATTTCATTTGTGTTCTTAATTTTTAGATTTCACAAAAATTATAAATGCATTTATCTGTTAAATTTATGAGGAGTTGCTTTTATGAAACTTGAATTAAGTTTGAGGAAAATTTTAGTTCTAACACTGAATTGTACATGAGAGTGTCTACATGTTTTCAATATAATTTTAAAGAAGTATTTTAAAAAATACACTTCTCAGACGTTTTTTTTTTTTTAAATTTTTTATTTCAATTCTTTTTCTGTTCCATTAACCATTTTGTTTTGAAGTCAGAAGATGCATCTCTCCATAGGACATTATTTTGTTTAAAAAACAAAAAACAAACAAAAAACACCAACAGTTTCTTAAATTTCATACTTTAAAAAAAAATCTACATCTGTTTGGTCATAAAAAAAATAACAACAGCTATTTTACAGTAATAATTGATGTTGTCTGTCATGCAATTTTTGAAAAATGTATCAGATAAACTAATGATATACTGTTGACACAGCAAACAACATGATACCATTGACACAATTAATTTTTGATAAATATGTATATATTATGAACGGATGTTGTTGGTTCATTGTCTCTTATGCAACAGGCTTCATTTTCTTGTTAGTTGTCAAGTCAGGCAAACAAATAATCATCTTTTTGATGTCCACCACCATTTCATCAGTCATGTTTCTTGGGCTTACAGGGTCCTGACCACAGATACAATATTGTCGCCCATAACATCTGTTTTCTTTTAAGGTAAAATGAAATCAATTATTCAATTAAAAGTTATCCTACAATTGAGGTCATTTATCAACAAATATTTTTTCTGAATTACTTTTTTCCATTTCTTTTTTTGGTGTTTATTTTTAAAAGGAGGGTGGAGTTTGGGTGAGGGGGGGGGGATAAGGGAATTGTAGGTAAGGTGATGAAAAAAAGTACTTTACTTAATTATATATTTTTAAAAAAATCTTTAAATTTAGGTTCTTTATCAACAAATATTTTTTTTTAATTACTTTTTTTCATTTCTTTTTTTGGTGGTTATTTTTAAAAGGAGGGTGGAGTTTGGGTGAGGGGGGGGGGGATAAGGGAATTGTAGGTAAGGTGATGAAAAAAAATACTTTACTTAAATATATATTTTTAAAAAAATCTTTGATAATCAGGTCATTCCTGGAAGAAGTGCAGTACAAAGCTGACTCATGGATAGCTTACAAAAAAAAAGGAAACTTTGGGCCCCTTGCCCGATGGACAGAGGGTCGAAAGCTTTTGGGCCCCTTGCATGTTTAAAAGAGATTTATATATGTAGGCCGCTGAATTCTTTAGTAGTACAGGGTGCATAGGTGATTGGGTTATTTGTGTACTAACTTAACTCTTTCAAAGCATTTATTTCAGTTTCCCCTATTTAACATGTAGATTAGGCCTCTCACAGCAAGTGACACCCAAAGTGAATGTAAGCTTCAGATTTCTATAGTCCAGGGTTATATCATGACAATTCAATTGTTTCAAAGGATAGTCATCTTCTGAATTTGAAAGTATATTTTCAGAAAATGGAAGTGGATCTGGATGGCAAGGAAAAAATTCCTTTGCCAAGTGGACACAATGTGTAGTGTAAATTGTATGTGACATTATGTAAGGTCGTTGCCAGTAGCTATGTATGTCGTTACCAGGGTGGTCTGTACATGTCTTTGGCTTAAGCACTGGATGACACTGTTGCTTTTCTCAGCTGCTGTACATACATTTCTATTCTATATTGACAACTGCTAAGCCAGGATTTGTTTCAAATAAAAACATATGCCAAAAATATTTAAAATTGTTGGTCAATTACTTTGTGTAACCTCGTGTAAATGGGAATTGTGTAAAATAGACCGAGTTAAATAGACTACTTTATAATATGAAATCGTATACTTTTTTTCGGGCAGGGATGGGGGGTGGGGGGTTATAGGGGACAGTAGATAAAAACGATGAACGTGTATTTGAGGGGTAAAATAAAAGTTTACGAAGTAGGGGAAGTAATCGGTAAAAATTGAAAACGAATATTTTCTTTAATTATCTCCATTTGAAAAAAAACAAAACAACTGAATCAATAGTTCTGTAAAATATGTTGGTTACTACGGTACTAATCATGTTAGCAAATATATTATTTCATGTATTTATCTAGACATAATTCAAATATTCCAACATAACAACTGGTACATGTCGTATATGTATATTTCAGTAAATTTAATACTCACAAATTTTTCGGGGATCCAGACGTGAGTGACCTCTGACCTCTTTTTTTTTTAAACTAAAAAACTGTAGAACAACATCTCCATTTCAAACACCGCCATCAATAATAATAATACGAAGGGGCACCCTCCCCGGGCGCCAACAACGTCATTTTTCATGCAATAAATGTGTATTGATATATTATACAGTTTGGGAGGAGGGCGCCTAAAGCCAGGTTTTCCCCGGGGGCGCAGCTTTTGCCCGCCACTGCCCAGCCATCGTCGGCCGTCTTTGCACCACACAAGACGCTACTAGTGAAGTCGTTGTGAGACGTAAGTTTGAGTGTCTTAACCTTTCAATATACGACGGAGTCGTTGGAGCGGAACCTGCTCCTAAAGTGATTACTGCCCATAGTTCTTTAAATAAAATTTAAAGTTTAGATCAGTCAACATTCATTTTTTTTTTACTGCATCCAGTATCTTGCCGGCTCCCAGTATAGTCACACAGCATCATGCAGCTGACATGCAAATATCCAGCAGCACGCATACATCCATCATCATGTAGGCTCACAGTATAGTCATCCATCATCATACATACATCGTGTAAATGTCCAGCATCATGCAGACATCATGAGACATCCAGCACCATGCAGACATCATGCATCCATCCAGCATAAGGCAGACATTCAGCATTATGCAAACATCCCCAATCATGCAGACACCAGAACCATGCAGACATACATCATCATTTAGAATCAAGCATCATGCAAACATCCAGCATCATGCAGACATACAGCACAAAATAGAAATTCAGCATCATGCCGACATCCAGTACTTCCGCTCTGTCAAACCTAATGCAGGCACACACATCCACCATCATGTGGAAATTCAGCATCATGCAGACATCCAGTACTTCCGCTCTATCAAACCTAATGCAGGCACACACATCCACCATCATGTGGAAATTAAGCATCATGCTGAACATAGTTCAGCCATCCAGGATCATGGAGACATCGAGTGATTCCGCTCGGTCAAGCACAATGTAGACATGGACATCCAGCATCATGCAGACATCCAACATCATGCAGACATCCAACATCATGCAGAACTCAAGTATTATGCAGAAATCCAGTACTTCAGATCAGCCCAATAAGCCCTAAATTTTGACGATTTTCTTCCCGCCACCTCTCCCTGCCACCTTCCACCCCCCCCCCCGCCCCCCCCACGCCACCCCCCCCCCCCCACAGCGACACCGGCTCGTGAAATATCTCGTGTCCATAACATCCGATAATGCCTTCTTAGACCTTTGTGCCCGTTCAAACGACCTGACAGTTTTAACAAAAGTCCGACCAGACCGACACTGGCCACGGGTGAAGCCTGATCCCAAAATTAAGACAAACGATGATCCGAAAATTACCGCAGTTGGTTTTGTAAGGTGTCAGAACCCAAAGGGCCGTTTATCCGCGGACGTTTTCTTTGCAGCCCAATCGTTTGTCTTTTCAACTCTGAATGCGGCGTTAAAAAAAAAAAAAAAAGGGGAAAAGGTAACTCCCGGTCATTATCTAAACTTGGCAAGATGATCTCCCTTCTAACAAATTAAAAAAAAAAAAAAAAAAAAAAAAAAGGGGAAAAGGTAACCCCCGGTCATTATCTGAACTTGGCAAGATGATCTCCCTTCTAATAGATTTAAAAAAAAAAAAAAAAAAAAAAAATGAGAGCATTCGTTTTAATATGGACTAATTTTTTACTATTTTTGGGGGCTGTAACATCTCGCTAAACGTACATGGGTTTGAATTAACCATTTAGTCCGGAATTTTTAATCAATAACAACACTCCCCCCACTGGTCCCCCACTCTCTAACCCACAAGAAAAGACGAAGAAACAAACAAAACGACAGCAATGTAAATTAATGGTTGTAGTTCAATCTGAACGTAATTTTTTATACAAACAAAAATTGTTCTGTTTTTCAAATGGTAAAATGACACATAGTCAGAGAGTACAGCTCAAGTCATAATAGCTGTTTGCTTTTAGGCCACACAACAAGAACCAATAGCTAAATAAGATAGATTTTTTTTTTTTAAAATTACATGCCAAGACTATATCTGATAGATTTTTTTATTACACACCAAAAGCATATCTGATAGGTCTTTAGAACAAGACAAGATCACTTCTGTCCCTTAACGGCTCACATAAAATAAATAAATTATTAGAAGCCTGCGAGTGTAAAAGTATGCTGTTGATGGTGCACCCAACTTTATCGCGGTGAATCGCGAGAACAAAAAATACAGCCGGGTTCATACTCTCGAGTCCTAGGGGTAAGAAAGCGTGCGTTGAGCGATTCCCCTTACACGCCCAGCCCACCAATGCAGGCGAGATAACTCTGTTTCAACAGACTCCATTCATCACTCGGACCAGGTCTGCGCATCCCAGGACAACAACAGACTCCCTCCTGCCAGTGTCACGTGGAGCGCCCCCTCCCCCGGTCGTCTGCCTTGTGACAACTGTGAGAAACTGCAGACGACGTTACGTCTTTGAGAAAACCGGTCGGTGTCATCTCCCTGGTATGTCAGGTTTGCTGAACGGAAGTGCATGAAAGTAAGATGCTGCACTCACTGACCTATGAAGTCAGAGAGAAACGTATGATTACCTCAAAAGTAAGAGCAGTACCATAACACTAGTTATAGCTCGCCAAACATTGGCGACGGAGACGAGTGTACTTCTCTTCTACTAAAATCGCTTAACAAAACATGAACACATTTAAGAACAATCCCAATATTCTAGTGGACAGCTTCCATTTCACAGCGATTGAACGCACTATTGAACCATACTTTCTTTCAGACACAGAGAACTATATTATGTAACACAATCCATCGACGGAGAAAATATCTATCGTTCATTTTATAATTCATTTTATTTAATTATTCAACAGACCAAATGATTCACGGAGCAAACGTCTCATTATTAAATAACGAACGCCATTACTAACACCCACGACATTACTAACTACGCCATCACTGCTGCACCTGCTAAAACATAACAACATCAACAACGCCATCTCCCATGCCCAAATATACGTCACAAAATAGAAAGCATATAGCAAAAGCTACGAAAATAATCTCAACACCAAATTCGTTGAATAGGAAGCAGCCAGCTTGTTCGGAAGCAGCCGGAAATGGAAGCAGTCCATGTAAGATATATATATATTAGACATTACCGTAACAGTAAGAGACTTAGTCAGAGAAGTATAATATTATTACATTTACCGCAAAATCTGCGCAAATTAATACACAAGAGAGTGAGTGGCCATTGTGCTTAACAACGCTAAATTTTGTTATTCATTGTTAGTTTAAAGTTAGTTTGTGTTCGAATTTTGAAATTATAACGTAGTCTAATTGTTTTTTGTTTTTTTAAGTTCGTATTTTGTTTCGTCATTGAGAGCAAACGCGAAAAAGGTTTTAGATTTTCATTTACAAATGTTGACAATATATGGTTTTTAAAATTTTGTTATGGATTGAGTCAATTAAAAAAAAGGAGGAGGTAAGGGGGGGATTTTTTTCGGGGGGGGGGGGCTGGGGGGGGAAGGGATAGCAGAGTTTCGCGAATTATATTTGGAAAAAAAATCTTGAAAAAAATGGCATAAAAATTTGTTATGGATTGAGTCAATTAAAAAAAAGGAGGAGGTAAGGGGGGGATTTTTTTCGGGGGGGGGGGGCTGGGGGGGGAAGCGATAGCAGAGTTTCGCGAATTATATTTAGAAAAAAAATCTTGAAAAAAATCGCATAAAAAGGTTAACAGATATGAGAGTCGCTTTGATGAAAATCTCATTATAAAAATACATTCAACCCTTTTTAACTCACGGCCATCAACCACTGATAACCAATTTGGGTTGTCTCCCTTCGCTCCCTAGTTAAAGTTCATCTTTTTTCTTTTTCCTTCTCCTCCCTTGATCTCGTACCAGACGCATTTAATGATTTCTCTCGGAACCAAATGTCCTCGGGCTGGTCACGCTATTCTAATTAATTCTCTAGGTTTACGCCTCTGCCTTTCGGGTTACTAAAGTAATCAATTATTTTAATTCTCAGTTTCTTCTTGTTCATTCTTGACCGTTGACGACTGTCCATAATATTTCATCCAGAGTCGTCCAGGGACTTGTGGAGGCCCTATACCACCTTTCGGTTGTGTATCCTGCATTCACAGTTGATAGTTTACGCTGGGTGTACCTTGAATTTCTTGTTTTTATTCTTGACAGTTGAAGATATTTCAGCCAGAGTCGTCCAGGGACTTGTGAAGGCCCTCTACCACCTTTGGGTTGTGTGTACCCTGCATTTAAGGTTAAATGTTTAGACCATAATCCTAAACACTAGCCCTAACACCCTTACCCTAACCGTAACCCTAACACCCTTATCCTAACCCTCAAATTAATTCTACTCCTAACCCTAAACTCAACACCCTAACCTTAACCCTAACACTAACATCCTAACCCCAACCATAACCCTAACCCTAACACTAACACACTAACCCAAACCCAAAACCTAACCTTAACACCCTAACTCCAACCCTACCACCATCACCTTAACCCTAACCATGACCCCGACCATAACCCTAACCCTAACCTCCAAACCTAACCCCAACCTTAACCCTAACACTAAAACCCTAACACCCTAACCCTAAAACCATAACACTCTCAACCTAAACCTAAACCCAACCCTAACCCTAACATTCCAACCCTAACCCTAACACACTAAACACAACCCTTAACCTAACCCCAACCCTTGCACTAACATGCTAACCCAAAATCTAACTCTAACACCCTAACCCCGATCTTAACCCTAACACTCAAACCACAACAAAAAATCCACACCTAACCCAACCCTGTCCCAACCCTAACCCTAATCCCAAACCTAACCCTAACCCCAACCCTAACCCTAACCCCAAACCTAACGCCAACCCTAACCCTAACCCAACCCTAACCCAACCATCAAACTAACCCCAACCATAACCCTAACCCCAACCATAAACCTAACCACAACCCTAACCCTAACCCTAACGCCAACCCTAACCCTACCCCAACCCTAGTCATAACCCCAAAACCTGATCCTAACACCAACCATCAACCTAACCCCAACATATCAACCTAACCCCAAACCTAACCCCAACCCCAACCCCAACCCCAACCCCAACCCCAACCCTAACCCTAACCCTTACCCTAACCCCAAACCTAACCCTACCTTAACCCTAACAACAACGCCAACCCTTACCCTAACACGAACCCTAATCCCAACCCTAACCATACCCTAACCCTAATCAACGCCTACGCGACGGCTCTGACGTCATCACATCTTTGTTTTCAAAGCTTCGTACGTAAGGGCTAACAGGTTTAAATCAGAGAATTTTACTCTCAAGACTTGCCAGACTATCAAAGATCTCACTCCCGCTAACGTTTTGATTTTTCAAACTTTACAAGAGCAAAGGCGACAAGAAAAACAGCAACGATGTATGTTTTCTTAGCAACTCTACAAGGAAGCCTATTAGGCGAATGAGTGTAAATGGGTAAAATAGGCATTATTTGAGAATAACTTTTAAATGCTCAAATCTTTGATTCAAAGTAGTCAATAAAACCTAAATAAAATTTAATAAAAAAGCTTAGGTTTAAGGGGAATTTAAAATTCTTAATTAAACAACCCTTAAAAACGAAGATTTTGTCCCACAAGCTCAGAAAGAGACACACGAACGAAAGCGAAGTGAAAATAAATGATTAAACAAAAATAAATAAGGATTCTCATCATGTAATTATGTGTAATAAAATATAAAATAGATGCCAACAACAACAACAACAACAACAAAAACAACAACAAAAAGTGCTTCCGTGTCAATGCCGTTGTGAGAGAGTGTGTTGGACAACTGTGCACATGTGTGTTGAAACTAACTCACCGTCATTTATATTGATTAAGAGGTAAAGTTTGTACATTGAAAAACCCGGGATTAATATGAAGCTTTTTTACTGTTATTTTCTATTCTTTCTGGTTTCCCGTACCTAAAAAGTGAAGCAGGTGTTAAGATGCCACGTGTCCCATGAGGTCTTCTCATTCATCTTTTGTTTCTGACGACTTGGTGACTCTGGGCAGCACGACCTAAGGACAAAACAAAAAAAAAGGGACTAAAAAATATAAGACTTTGTTTGAAAATAGTTTCATCTGTTCAACGATCACTATTGAGCTTTCTCGCATTCAGACGTTCACGGCCACCTCGTCTGTCATCTTCCACAAGCAGATGGTGACACAAACTGCAAGAAATCTCCCAATTCGGTGCCAAAATCTGATCGTCCGGTCAACCCCGTGACCGCAACGATACCAAGCCCCGCTATCATTATTAAGGAAGTGAGTGTGTGTGGAGGGGGGGGGATGTTGTGTCGCGACTAAGATGGTTAATCAGACAATTTGGCAAGGGATGCAATTAGTCAATCAGTGCCGCTGCGAGGATTGCCGTGGACAGTCGAAACGTCGGCCGAAACTTGTCGGACCGACAGATGAGCTCCGTTCTGCTGGGATTGTTTGCGCAAGAAACGGGAAATTATAGGAATTATCTTCTCCCATGGTCACGGGCTCCGTTCTCTGGGGGAAGAAAAAAAAAGGTTGATAAGGGCACAGTTTGACCACTTCCTCTCTGGGCAGTGGGCGGGGGGCGGGAGGGGGGTCCCTGCGTCCTAGAGGGAGGGAACGTTTTGCCAGTGCGCTGTAGGACAAATTTTTTGTCCTGTGCACCGTCCCTTCAGGAATTTCGACGGCTGCTCAATCGGTGTGGCAGAAGTGAGAAATGGAAAGTAGCGGGGAGCTCCGACAAGAAAAAGAAAACACCACTTGCTCGTCGAGCGATTTGTATTTAATAATATGTCTCCTTTCTTAAGATGATCGGGGCGTTCTGACGCGCAGACACTTGAGTGTTTACGACAAAGAACGACGGAATAGAATTTGAAGAAGTCAAACTAATTCTATGATGTCCAAGTGTGAACCCCCAAGCTGTGATAATTGGTCTCTCCGCGCTCTATTCCCCACTTGTTCAGAATTAGCGCGACTTCTATAGAAATATCAAAACATGAACTTTCACAGATGTGCAAGAAAAGAAACTATATTTAATTATTTTGCTGCGGAATTTTTTTATCGAAAAAAATGTCCATTTTTTTCAAAGAGCAAAAAAGAGTGAGAGGTTGGGTTTATGAAATAATATTTAAAATTGAAATATTATTTTGTTGGTTAATAAGGCTAAACTTGGTATCAAATGCAAGATAACCGACAGGGCTATATGCTAGTGAACTTATTTCTTCGGTTTAAATAAAATAAGTTACAGAAAAGAACCGTAACTTGTGAAAACATTTTATGCTAATCATTATTTCCCCAAAACCTATGAGGTACGCATACCTCATCTTCACTTCCATAACTCAAATCCTCTAAAAACTGCTACTATCGGAATCCTGCGATGAATCTAAATATAAAATCATCTTCACTATCTAAAGAAATAGTATCAAACAATTTCAAAGCTTTTGGAGCTGTAAATCGTCTAGCAAACTTACTCACCTACTAGGGCCTAGTGTAGCCATAGTTAAAAGTAGAAAAAAAAAAGCCAAGAATATCATTAAAATAATGCTTCAAATAACAACAAATAAACCTTGGTTTCGCTTACGTAAAACTCTTATTTAAAAATAGCTCTTAAACAAGTTCAATCGACAAATAGCAAAGAAACAAACATGACATTAAAACAACGCACAACGCGTTGGTCCGTGCTTTGGAGAACGGCGGATGAAAGCACTGGTGGGCCGCAGCGAAAGAGTTAAAAAGACAACTCTTATATCTTTGGTCTACTTATGTCTTTGGTCTGCTTATATCTTTGGTCTGCTTATATCTTTGGTCTGCTTATAGCTTTGGTCTACTTATATCTTTGGTCTGCTTATATCTTTGGTCTGCTTATATCTTTGGTCTGATTATATATTTGGTCTACTTATATCTTTGGTCTGCTTATATCTTTGGTCTGCTTATATCTTTGGTCTACTTATATCTTTGGTCTGCTTATATCTTTGGTTTGCTTATATCTTTGGTCTGCTTATATCTTTGGTCTGCTTATATCTTTGGTCTACTTATATCTTTGGTCTGCTTATATATTGGATCTGATTATATCTTTGGTCTACTTATATCTTTGGCCTGCTTATATCTTTGGTCTACTTATATCTTTGGTCTGATTATATCTGTGGTCTACTTATATCTTTGGTCTGATTATATATTTGATCTGCCTTTATCTTTGGTCTACTTCTAGCTTTCGTCTCTTTATATCTTTGATCAGCATATATCTTTGGTCAGGTTCACAGAATGCTGCAGCACTGGATTTGCCTCTCGCGAAAGACACGAAGTTGGTACTCCAGAACATCGGCCAAATCACCATTGTGGGAGCAATGAAACCAAGTAAGGGCAGACACACTGGTCAAGTCAAACAATAATGGTGTTTTAAAAAATAAAATAATAATAATAATATACTAACACCCCCCCCCCCCCCCCCTGTTTGGTGAGGTTCCATTTTTTTGGTGGGGGGGGGGGGGGGGGATGGGAGGCTCGTTCAGGCTGTATCATTCCACTCAAATTAATTCAAAACAATAATACGATAAGTAATATACCGTATTCACGTCAATGTTCTATCTTAATTGAACTTTTGTTTTTTGAATGATGCTGCATACTGTCAAATATGTTGTTGTTTTTTTTGTTGATGGTGTTACTAAGGTTGGTTTTTTTGTTGTCTTGTTTTGTTTTTTTGTTTGCGAATAGAGTAATATTAGCTTAAGAACATACGATCTGGTAAAGTAATTACATTAAAAACGTATTTTAAACCAAAAAAAAAAAAAACAAAAAAAACAAAAAAAGTGGTGCACTGACTGCATCCCCATCTCACTTATCTCATCATAAACCTCGCTTCACTAACCAGTGAACTTAAGTGAACGTCGTCTGCTCGCGCGTAAGCGTATCTGTGTGGTGCGCGCGCGCCGTGCACTATTTTAAAAATAACAAACCATGGCTAAGAGAAGGGAAACAACTTTTTCACGATTCAACCCTAGGTTCGCGTATCTATTTTCGCCTTACGGAAAAAAAAAAAAACAACAACAACAAAGAAAAGGAAAAAAAAAATCCAATATAAAAAAAACCCAAAACAGTCCTCACATCATTAAAAAAAAAAAAAAAAAAAAAAAAAAAAAAAAACCAACACAAAACCACAAAAAAAAAAAAAAAAAAAAAAAAAAAAAAAAAAAACAACCCCCCCCCCCCCCCCCCCCAAAAAAAAAAAAAAAAACACGCACCCAATTTCAACCGTGTACCAGCTTCATCAAGGAAGAAAGTTAACTGATACCGTTATCGCCTTTGTTAAGGGACACAAAAAATTGCGCAACTGTTTTACGCAAAGAGCACTCCCTCCCTCCCTCGGAGCAGCCATTTTCATCACGGGCAGTTTCCCTTCTTACCAGCACAAGCAACGGCAGATAACTCCCTGAAAGTTGATAATTGCGACGGACGACTCTCGGGGTACCTGAAAACCCACTCCCCACTGAACAATCTTCTTTGTGCGTACACACCCGAGGCTCTGGCGAGGTTCGTTCCCTTTGATACACTTACTATGGTTTTAATTGCTGTTCGCCATCTTTGTTTTTCTTTGTGAGCGGGGCCCCCGTAAGACGTCATGCCATCACACACACAAACTATTAACTTGGGGAGGGGGAGGGGGAAAAAAAAGATTGGTTTTAAAAAAAATCTGGCCAGCCTTTGAAGTCATTTTGCCAACAGAAGAAAAAAAAAAAATAATCCCGTTTTATCTGCAGTTAATGAAATCTAAAACAAGCGCGCCATTCTGGCCGCCTCGCTTTACCGGAGACATCTCATTAAATTTCTCATTACGAGACAAGAAGATGGCGGAGGGTGCATTTCTAGGCACACCCGAGTGTGACATTGTGTACCGGGGAGTCGTAAACATCCAGGGGCGTCGCGTGGGGCTGCATAGTGATGGGTTCTAATCAGCCCGACCTGTAACCTCTCTTGTCATTTGTTCGCGGGCATTTACGGGGCACAAAAAGAATTTCAGATGAAAAAACAAAGGGCTGTAATTTCTGGTTTCGTAAGGAGAGATCGAGAGACAACGGAAAGCGCCGCCTGCGAGGATTTTGAAAAGGCGGCAGAATGTGTGCAGCCAAGGGTGTCTGCTAGGTGTCTACTGATGACGTGAAGTCTTGGTGACAATCTGCATGACGTACAGTCTTGATGACAATCTGCATGACGTACAGTCTTGATGACAATCTGCATGACGTACAGTCTTGATGACAATCTGCATGACGTACAGTCTTGGATGACAATCTGCATGACGTACAGTCTAATGACAATCTGTATGACGTACAGTCTTGATGGCAATCTGCATGACGTACAGTCTAATGACAATCTGCATGACGTACATTCTAATGACAATCTGTATGACGTACAGTCTAATTACAATCTGTATGACGTACAGTCTAATGACAATCTGTATGACGTACAGTCTAATGACAATCTGTATGACGTACAGTCTAATGGCAATCTGCATGGCGAACTTGGTGAACTATGAAGGGAGACCTCATCACAAAAGTACATTTTAGGAAGCAGTTGCATCGTGCTCTATTAATGTTACAAGTCCATCCCATTTTTTGTTTGTTTTACCTGTAACCATCCCTAGCTACGCCGGCTAAGTTCACAGTGGCCAAGGACAATCGCACTAACATTTTTTTTTCCCACTGCTTCGCATATTATATTTATTTGTGTCCTATAATCTAGAGAAGCAATCTCTTCCGTGATATATTCGTCAGCAATAGCTCTAAAAAACGGCAAGAGCGTACATTTTAAGTGAACATCTCTACTCTCTAAAACCCCCATTTGTTAAATTGTCCAATTTCATCTATTCACCTGAACGTACCGCCCGGTGAGACCAAAAAAAAAAAAAAACCCACCGAACACACTGAATAAAAAACAGATAAAAAATTATATAAGATGATTATTTTTATTATTAAAGTGGTCTTATATNNNCCCCCCCCCCCCCCTAAGCCTAGGGCTAGGCTCACAACGCTTCTCGTAAAAATGGGCAAAAGACAAAAAAAGAAACATGACATTAATTAAAAAAAAAAAAACAACAATCATACGCTTTCCTTACATTACTAAATAAATTCACCTTCGGAAAATGGTTGTGATAGGTGTGCTATATCAGGTTGGCAACTACAAAACTAACTTTGTACAAGAGAGTCCAGTCCGTCCGTTTGAGTTGCTTTTTTGTTGAGATGATGTACTTTTTAAATAAAATGGTATTACTATTATTAGTGTTTTTACACGCATGCGGTTTGTAAATTTACGATTTATTAAATTTTGTTATTTGGGCCGCATTCATAGACGCCCTGAGCCGCTGGTTGGACACACTTGGCTTACATAGCCGTCCCGGGCCGCTTGTTGGACACACTTGACTTACATAGCCGTCCCGGGCCGCTGGTTGGACACACTTGACTTACATAGCCGTCCTGGGCCGCTTATTGTACACACTTGACTTACATAGCCGTCCCGGGCCGCTGGTTGGACACACTTGACTTACATAGCCGTCCTGGGCCGCTGGTTGGACACACTTGACTTACATAGCCGTCCTGGGCCGCTTATTGGACACACTTGACTTACATAGCCGCGCCGTCCTGGGCCGCTTGTTTGACACACTTGACTTACATAGCCATCCTGGTCCGCTTATTGGACACACTTGACTTACATAGCCGTCCTGGGCCGCTTGTTGAACACACTTGACTTACATAGCCTCCCGGGCCGCTTGTTTGACACACTTGACTTACATAGCCTCCTGGGCCACTTGTTGGACATACTTGACTTACATAGCCGTCCCGGGCCGCTTGTTTGACACACTTGACTTACATAGCCGTCCCTGGCCGCTTGTTGGACACCCTTGACTTACATAGCCGTCCCGGGCCGCTTGTTGGACACACTTGACTTACATAGCCATCCTAGGCCATGGGTGGACAACCTTGACTTATATTGGAATTTGCCTGCAAGCGGAAAGAGAAGATTTGTGCTGTTTACACCAATAACAAGCGAGTACCGTAGATGTTATTAATATTATATGCCAATATATTATCAATATTATATTTAATCATTTTTTTTCCGAAATCGTTTTAGTGTTAGAGGGTATGCCTAACGAAAAACAAACACATAAAATAAATTGATTTATCATTTTTAGCGTGCACACACTTGCATAAAAGAGAGGAATAAAAAGGGAGGGAGAGATGGAGGGAGTGAAAGAATGAGGAGGGAGAGAGAAGATGAAGAAGGGGAGTGAGGGAGAGAGTAGGGGAGTGAGGGAGAGAGTAGGGGAGTGAGGGAGAGAGTAGGGGAGTGAGGGAGAGAGTAGGGGACAGGACATGAGGGAGGCACGCACGCGAGGGGGGAAGATAAATAGAAGAGAGAGAGAGATAGAGAGAGAGAGAGAGAGAGAGATGGAGAGAGAGAGAGAGATGCTCTGAAACATTGTTTCCATGACGACGCAACTGAGTACATTCAGTGTTTGAGGAGTTTCCCCGGAATGTGTCATGTAATCTATAAAGTCGGCATAGCTGTCCGCACCCGCGGAACAGGACAGGATACAGCAGCTGTCTTGTGCTGTCGCTGTTATCGGGTATGTGCACTCTTCATGCAAGTAGGTTATAAAATAGGATTCCGTAAATCCACGTCCGAGACCTGGCGAGACTGTACGTGACGTAGAAAGAGAATAAGAATGATAGCAGACGATGATTACACAAATGTATATTTAAAAAAAACAACAACTTTTAAGTCTTTTTTTCTCAGTAGAGACCGACAGAATGTGATTTCTTTGGTCTTGGCCGAAACCGAAACCAAAACGAAAGTTAAAAATGATTTTACACATTGATTTGCGGATTAAAAAAAAAAATGAAATTTCTTAGAAAATGTAATTTAGTTATTATATAACGTTGGAATCACTGTGACTACATGCTGGTCGGCGACTATTCCAGAATTTCAGTGGGTGTTTATTACCCGAGTATTATTTCTTTATTTAATACAAAAGACATATTTTAAAAGTCTTTCCAAACTACCCCTGCACCCAAGATATCATTCACCAACATCCCTGGCAAAACCACCCCTGCACCCAAGATATCATTCACCAACATCCCTGACCAAGCCACCCCTGCATTTAAGATATCATTCACCAACATCCCTGGCAAAACCACCCCTGCACCCAAGATATCATTCACCAACATCCCTGGCAAAACCACCCCTGCACCCAAGATATCATTCACCAACATCCCTGACCAAACCACCCCTGCACCCAAGATATCATCCACCAACATCCCTGACCAAACCACCCCTGCACCCAAGATATCATTCACCAACATCCCTGACCAAACCACCCCTGCACCCAAGATATCATTCACCAACATTCCTGACCAAACCATCCCTGCACCCAAGATATCATTCACCAACATCCCTGACCAAACCACCCCTGCACCCAAGATATCATTCACCAACATTCCTGACCAAACCACTTCTGCACCCAAGATATTATTCACCAACATCCCTGACCAAACCACCCCTGCACCTAAGATATCATTCACCAACATCCCTGACCAAACCACCCCTGCACCCAAGATATCATTCACCAACATCCCTGACCAAACCACTTCTGCACCCAAGATATTATTCACCAACATCCCTGACCAAACCACCCCTGCACCCAAGATATCATTCACCAACATCCCTGGCCAAACCATCCCTGCACCCAAGATATCATTCACCAACATCCCTGGCTTTCCAACGTTTTCAATTTTTTGTCGAGTTTGTGAATTTAACCCAAGTTGAGATTGACTCCCAGATCAGACCACCACACACACAAGACCCCCCACCCCCCTTTTGCCCCGTTATTAAAAAAAAAAAAATTATGAATAAGGCAAACTTTCCACCCAGGGGTTCAAGGACCCCCTGCACAGAGCTGCAAGTCTGGTATCTGGCACATCTTAATTGGCTCCAGCTCACCCCGGGGGTTGAATAGATAAGTAGGCATTAGTTACGGAACGAAGTTCGCATTGATGTAATACACGACAGATCTCGGCTCTATCTGGTTCGTGCTCTGATATGTGCACTGTTGGCAGGATCGGCTAACTCGGTCTAACGGGGCTTCTGTCGACCCAAGACAATTCAATTTTCGTTAACTAATTTATTGCGTATATAACAACACAACCCAAAAAAAAAAAAAAAAAAAAAAAAAAAAAAAAAAAAAAAAAAAAAAAAAAAACAAAAAACCCCCCCCCAAAAAAAACCAACCAAACAAACAAAAAACATAAAAAAATTTAAGAATAAAAAATTATAACAAAAAATACAAACAAACAAAAAAAACTGAATTTTCGCCAAGTGATTTATAGCGTACAAAACAATTGAAATTGAAATTTTAAAACTCATTTCTAGCACAGAAAACAAGGACTCCTATACTAAATATAATTAAATGCAAGATCAAAACGTCAACTCTATTTGTGTACAGAAATGTCACGGCTATTTGTGTACAGAAATGTCACGGCTATTTGTGTACAGAAATGTCACGGCTATTTGTGCACGAATTGTCATTTTTTTTACGCCACAAAATATCATGGTCGGTTTTGTCACAAAATGTCGTGGTCGCTTGTGTCACAAAATGTCACGGTCACCTGTGTCACAAAAGGTCGTGGTCACGTGTGTCACAAAATGTCATGGTCGCTTGTCTCACAAAATGCCATGGTCACCTGTGTCACAAAATGTCGTGGTCGCTTGTGTCACAAAATGTCATGGTCACTTGTGTCACAAAATGTCCTGGTCACTTGTGTCAAAAAATGTCGTGGTCACTTGTGTCACAAAATGTCGTGGTCACTTGTGTCACAAAATGTCATGGTTATTCACGTAAAATAATGTTATAACTACTTAAGCTACAAATGTAATTGTAATTCGGGCCTAAAATTACAATTTTGACATATACCACAAATTACAATTTTGACATATACCATAAATTACAATTTTGACATATACCACAAATTACAATTTTGACATATACCACAAATTACAATGTTGACATATACCACAAATTACAATTTTGACATATACCACAAATTACAATTTTGACATATACCACAAATTACAATTTTGACATATACCATAAATTACAATTTTGACGTATACCATAAATTACAATTTTGACATATACCATAAATTACAATTTTGACATATACCATAAATTACAATTTTGACATATACCACAAATTACAATTTTGACATATACCATAAATTACAAGCTTTGCATGCACGGTAAAATTTCATGGCTGCAAGCGCCACTAACTGCTGCTGCTGATACTGCTGCTGCTGGCTTTGGCACCAAATAATTTCTCTCCTACAAGCTTAACTCGTTTAATGCATCTCCTAAATACCCCCTCACCCCCCTCCCCTCCCCCCCCCACCTCCCATTCCAGACCAATTATGTCTACCCTAAAAACGTTTTTGTATTTTCCGCATAAAGTTTGTTTCCCTGAAATTTTCCTTCACTCCTACAAGCTTAACTCGTTTAATGCATCTCCTAAATACCCCCTCCCCCCCCTCCCCTCCCCCCCCCACCTCCCATTCCAGACCAATTATGTCTACCCTAAAAACGTTTTTGTATTTTCCGCATAAAGTTTGTTTCCCTGAAATTTTCCTTCTGTGTTGTGATACGTTTCTTTCGTTCATTATCTATTTTAACACCTTTCTGTGTGTGTGTGTGTTTGTGTGCGTGTGTGTCCGTCTGTCTGTGTGTGTGTATGTGTGTATATGTGTGTGTATGTGTGTGTATGTGTGTGTATGTGTGTGTATGTGAGCGCGGACGATTCAAAAACAGGTCAAGGTCCTCGTTCATGGGATGCTGAAACAAACTGAGGACGTGTAGTTATGAAAGGGGACGATTGCGTTTTCCACTTTAGTCGTCAGCTGAGACGCTTTCACTCTTATGGTTGGTTGCGATAGAATGGGGGGAAAATAACGGGATGGCTGACCATCGAATGAATTTGTACATACACGTACATACCAACATACATATGTACTCACCCAATTAATAGCTTTAAAAAAAAATTAATATTAAAAGAAACAGTCTTCTTCAGACTTGGGTCGCTTGAAACGTAGAGATATCTGTCGGGAGCCTTCTTGCAGCAGCGCCACACATCTGATAGGGGGACGTCACTCTGGTGAGATAAGGGAGATGAAATGTAGCGGGTGGGGGGGGGGGAGATAAGTGCGGGGCCAAAAAACGATGTGATTTTATTTCTAGGTGCATCGGCCAGATGAAATGAGCACGAGCTGTTGTACCACGTGACAGGTCAGGTTATACCTTGATACCAGCCACGTTATATCTTGATACAAAAAAAACCCACATTATTCTCTGATAAAGGCCAAGTTATACTAATGGACAGTCCACGTTATCCCATCTTTCATCCGATAGCTAATGACTACCATCTTCCATCTTATCCCATACCAAAAAGCATACAATCATATACATAGAAATTTAAAAAAACTCAAATTTTAACTTACAGCATGTAAATACGTATAATAATAGAAAAGTAAAAATGTTACTCAACACACACACACACACACACACACACACACACAGACACACACACACACACACACACAGAGAGAGAGAGAGAGATACAGACAGAAACACACACATAGTGAGAATATTTTAAGTATTGCAAGCTTTTGCATCTCTGGTACGTCTGCCGGTCACAGTCGACTGTCTTATTTATGGCTGCGACTATTGGTACCCGGGTACCAGAAGTGAGAGGTTGGGATTTAAAAAAACTACGTATTTAAAAAAAAAATTATTGTTGGGTTTGTAAGATAAAATGAGGTATCAAAAGAAAGATAATTGAATGGACTATATGTTTGTGAGCTTACTTCTTCAGTTTAACTAAAATAAACTACCACAAATGACATCCGCATAGCTTGAGTGTAATGGTACCCGGGTGCGAATGGCGGCGCTGCGTGTCTAGGTCCATTTTGACTCAACCCTATTCGGATGTCATTTGTGGAAGAAGAAAAGAAAAATAAATTAGTTTAAACAACACCTTAAAGCAGCGGTTCTCAACCTGTGGGTCGCGAACCCTTTGGGGGTCGCACGACCCTTTCCCCGGGGGGTCGCCTAAGACCATCTGAAAACACATATGCTCTACGGTTATGAAGTAGCAACTAAAATAATTTTGAGCTGGGGGTCGCCACAAAATGAGGAACTGTATTAAAGGGTCGCGGCATTGGGAAGGTTGAGAAGCACTGCCTTAAAGATTGAATACAGTTACAGCCTTGTAACTCACCCGACCTCAAGGATATTCAATTTGTGTGGGTTGTGGGGTGGGGGTTTGAGGTAGGGGGGGGGTTAGGTGGCGGAATTTAAAATAGTCCCGAAAACATGATAACGGTTCCATTGTAGAACTCCACGAGGCCCGCCTGGCAAAGAGAAGCGCCTGCTCGGGACCGCGACTGTAAAAGCACCCAACAGTCGTCGCGAGGCGATAAGACGAATGGGGGGGGGGGCGGGGGGCGGGGGAGATTAGGCCGGGGCCCCGGAATAATAAAAGAAAGATTGATGGTTCAGAGACTTGAACATCTCACTCTCAAGCACACCTATTACCACTCAACTTATTGCCCGCGGTCTGGTTAAAACACGGGTAAGAAATGCCCCTTGTTGCTCGTTTAACCAGAACTGCCAACATTTTGGGAACAAGCCGACCGCGAAAACGGAACATCGGTGATGAGTTCGCGCCACGCAGATAGCCCCCGTTTCGCCGTCAGGAGAGAGGCTTGTTATTTTCCAATCTGTGAGGCCCCCGAGTGACGAGCGCTGTACGGTGGTGCCGTGAAGACGAAACAGTTTTCAGAGCCGGGCATGCTACCCGGCAGGCGATGCAGTAGTTTGGAGCATCCGCCACTTACATGTAAAGTAATTACACGCGGGGCCGTCCCGCCATGTTCGCTCAATGGATCCATGAGACGGATTGGCGTGTCAGAACAGAGGAATTATCGAGTGGGGGTAGTTGGAGGAAGAGGGTGAGCCTGCTCTCATAAAGAGACTCTTGTCTTAGCTTATTATTTAAAATTATCGGTTGTTAAAGGAAATAAAAAAAAACCCTTAATAAAACCTGTTTCGGATAAAGCCTTTAAAAATGTAATATTGAGCAATGGGGAAAGTGTGTNCCCAATGCTAGCAAGCGCAATTTTTTTTCACGCCTATGAACTTTATTAGTATTCTAATGCCCCACCCGCTCTTATACCGCAGATTTCAGAAAAAGAAAAGAACTCATTACGCACTAAAGGCCATTAAGAATTGTTTAAGAAACTCATTTAGCGCATTTAGCGGTAATTTTATTTCGTGAAATCGTGGCCAACATATTTCTTATATCCTCCCTTTGAGAAAAACCGGAAAAAACTGATTTTGTGGGCTGGGAGGGGGGGGGGATTGGGATGTGGGGCTGAACATTTCAAGGAATGTGTCGTCATCGCCATCGAGTCTATGGGCCACTTTTCAGGTCGATAGGTTGACAGGAAGTGGGTCACTTAGCCGTTCAAAGATCTTTACAAGCCACGAACAAAAGCAAAGTTAATGTAAATGATTTTTTAAAAAAAGAAGAAAGAAAAAAACAAAGAAAAAATAAGGTCGCTGAAAATGTCTGTGGTGTTAAAAACCAAATCCGGTGTTTCGTGAATATACCCCCCCCCCCCCCCCCCCCCCCCCCCCCCCCATCGCGGAAAAATGGTGAGAAAAACTAATCAGGCAAAACGCTCTAATATCCACAAAGACCTTCGAGTCGAAAACACCTCAGTCATAAAACAAGTCATTGACATTCCACGCGGAGTAGCGGGTAGCGGAAGCTTTAAGAAAGTAGCGACTACATTCATTTTGCTTTTTTTTTTTTGGACGATGAGCGATATCAGATTTCTCCAAGTCTCCGCATGGGAGGAGACAGTTACTTACCGCACTCTCTAGAAATATCAACTTCTTTCAACTTTGATAGTTCCGCACGTTGGTTCAACTACTTACACGACAGATGCAACTCAGCTAATGGACTTTCAGTAACAAGACAACAAAAGGAAAAGTAAACGAGAGGTCTCAAAGAAATTAAAGAAGAAAAAAGAAAATAAACAACAGACAAAACTGATGTACATTTATAAAAAAGACAAAACTGATGTACATTTATAAAAAAGACAAAACTGATGTACATTCATAAAAAAGACAAAACTGATTTACATTCATAAAAAAGACAAAACTGATTTACATTCATAAAAAAGACAAAACTGATTTACATTCATAAAAAAGACAAAGCTGATGTACATTCATAAAAAAGACAAAACTGATATACATTTCATAAAAAAGACAGATAAAACTAATGTACATTTCATATAAAAAAAGATAGCACTGATGTACACTTCATAAACAACGGACAAAACTGATGTACACTTCATAAACAACGGACTAAACTGATGTACACTTCATAACAAATAAACACAGAAAGAGAAATAATTTTTAAAAATAACATCTAAAACAAGCCCAATGGGAATAGCAAGTATTTGTTAGAATATCAAGTATTTGTTAGAATATCAAGTATTTGTTAGAATATCAAGTATTTGTTAGAATATCAAGTATTTGTTAAAATGGCAAGTATTTGTTAGAATATCAAGTATTTGTTAGAATATCAAGTATTTGTTAGAATATCAAGTATTTGTTAGAATAGCAAGTATTTGTTTAACCCAAACGAAAATCTCCGTCTCTATTTCATATTAAATACACTGAGTGGGTCTGTATGCCGTCTCTATTTCATATTTAAATACACTGAGTGGGTCTGTATGCCGTTCTCTATTTCATATTTAAATACACTGAGTGGGTCTGTATGCCGTCTCTATTTCATATTTAAATACACTGAGTGGGTCTGTATGCCGTCTCTATTTCATATTTAAATACACTGAGTGGGTATGTATGCCGTCTCTATTTCATATTTAAATACACTGAGTGGGTCTGTATGCCGTCTCTATTTCATATTTAAATACACTGAGTGGGTATGTATGCCGTCTCTATTTCATAATAAATACACTGAGTGGGTCTGAATGCCGTCTCTATTTCATATTTAAATACACTGAGTGGGTCTGTATGCCGTCTCTATTTCATATTAAATACACTGAGTGGGTCTGAATGCCGTCTCTATTTCATATTTAAATACACTGAGTGGGTCTGTATGCCGTCTCTATTTCATATTAAATACACTGAGTGGGTCTGTATGCCGTCTCTATTTCATATTAAATACACTGAGTGGGTCTGTATGCCGTTAATAGTTCACCTTTACCTCCAGGTACGTCATTAGTGTAGGGCAGGGGTGACATTTCCCCACCCCCTCCTTTTTTGTTGTTGCATGCGCTGGTTTAATTTAAATTACTATGTACAGTGGCGCCTCCACTAATAAACAACTCGACAAGCCAGTCAAGTTTTGGTCAACACCCCTGGAAAAAAAACAACTGAAATGACGTTTCTGCCTCCCCCCCCTCCCCCCCCCACCAAACGTCTATTTCGCTTCAGTAATGCAGGACTTGACTGAGACTTGCTGAGGCCCTAAGCTGTACAAAGTCCAGAGGCCGTAAGCTGTACAAAGTCCAGAGGTCGTAAGCTGTACAAAGTCCAGAGGCCGTAAGCTGTACAAAGTCCAGAGGTCGTAAGCTGTACAAAGTCCAGAGGCCGTAAGCTGTACACCGTCCAGAGGCCGTAAGCTGTACAAAGTCCAGAGGTCGTAAGCTGTACAAAGTCCAGAGGCCGTAAGCTGTACAAAGTCCAGAGGCCGTAAGCTGTACAAAGTCCAGAGGCCGTAAGCTGTACAAAGTCCAGAGGTCGTAAGCTGTACAAAGTCCAGAGACCGTAAGCTGTACAAAGTCCAGAGGTCGTAAGCTGTACAAAGTCCAGAGGCCTAAGCTGTACAAAGTCCAGAGGCGCCTACCGTTTTAAACGACATCACCTGGTCCAAGAATTGGTACTGCGTCTATGCACCCCACTCGCATCGCCCCCCCCCCTTTTCCAGTCTACTCCCACTTTCCCTCACCTCTCTCGTCTACCTGCTTGAAACTTAAAATCAATCTACCCCCCCCCCCCCCCCCCCC
>CAXITT010000241.1:512894-535985 GCA_964033795.1 Lymnaea stagnalis
GGAATGTCTTAAGTTCCCTGGGGGTTGGTTGGTGGAATGTCTTAAGTTCCCTGGGGGTTGGTTGGTGGAATGTCTTAAGTTCCGTGGGGGTTGGTTGGAGGAATGTCTTAAGTTCCCTGGGGGTTGGTTGGTGGAATGTCTTAAGTTCCCTGGGGGTTGGTTGGTGGAATGTCTTAAGTTCCCTGGGGGTTGGTTGGTGGAATGTCTTAAGTTCCCTGGGGGTTGGTTGGTGGAATATCTTAAGTTCCCTGGGGGTTGGTTGGTGGAATGTCTTAAGTTCCCACCAGTGCACATTCGAAATTAGAAGGAAGATCTATCCGGTGGGGTTTAACCTCTCATTTTAATGGTGGGTTTGGGTGGGTTCGAGTGGGTTGGAATGGTTTGGGTTGGGTTGATTAGAGAGGTCTTGGGTGGTTTGAGGTGGATTCAGATGGGTTGGAGTGGGTTGGGGTGAGCTGGGGTAGAATTGTTGGAAGGCTAAATGCTACAAGCAGGTCCCTGGTCGAGTAATTAGCCTTGGCTTTAAATGGCAATCTTGCCGTCTGGCCACGCACAGGGCTCTCTCCCTCTCTCTCTATCTCTTTCTCTCTCTCTCTCACTTTCCCTCTCTCTCTTTTTCTCACTCTCTCTATTCTTCTCTCTCACTCTCCCCTACCTCTCTCTCCCCTGTCTCTCGAGATCTCCCTCTCTCTCCCTCCTTCTCTCTCTCCTTTCCTATATCTTTCTTTCTTTCTTTCTTTCTTTCTTTCTTTCTTTCTTTCTTTCTTTCTTTCTTTCTTTCTTTCTTTCTTTCTTTCTTTCTTTCTTTCTTTCTTTCTTTCTTTCTTTCTTTCTTTCTTTCTTTCTTTCTTTCTTTCTTTCTTTCTTTCTTTCTTTCTTTCTTTCTTTCTTTCTTTCTTTCTTTCTTTCTTTCTGTCTTTCTTTCTTTCTTTCTTTCTTTCTTTCTTTCTGTCTTTCTTTCTTTCTTTCTTTCTTTCTTTCTTTTTTACTTTCTTTCTTTCTTTCTTTCTTTCTCTCTCTCTCTCCTCTCACCCCCTCTCTCTCTACCCAGCTTTGCCACACAACAAGAGACCGCGATATTTTCCAACGTAAGAGGTGCCAACCCGCGGCCTGAAAGTGATGAAGCCGCCGGTCCACTATTGACACTTGACTAACGCCACGTTACGTTGGGGATCATCTCGGCCAGCGCACTGTTTTGAAGACCGCTGTCCAAATGGCAAACAAGTCCCTGGGATTCATGGTCACCAGAGGTGACTGGCGGAGGGATACAGTGGGTGTTGGTGTCGTGGTAAAAGTCCGTCTTGGGGTGGGGTGTGGGGGTTACACGGTCTTCAAGAGAAAACTTGGGCCAAGGATTTAAACTTAACGCCAATATTGACGCGCGGCTTAAGATTGTCCATTGTCGGGGATATGCGCGTGCCAGGTAGAGCGGTCCACTTATGTCCGAAGGTCCGGGACATTCCGGAGACGGAGAATTTGCACAACGAAAGCAAGATTCTGGAGACTATAGTCCCTAAATACAGGGGTCATTACCAGTGCTGCTTGCACCCCTTGATGGGGCGGGGGGACATGCCAGGGAGGAGTGTTGCTTTCGGACATTACCTCCGGGGGCATTTCCTCCGGGGGCATTTCTGATTTTCGGGTGGGCGATGCCATTGGCCAGAGGCGTATGTAAAGGTGGAAGAGGGGGGGGGGGAAGACTTTATGTGCCTGACTAGCGGGGATGCCAAAATTTATACCCCGTTATCGTAGTGGAGAGGCGTAGCGAGAGTGTTTGGCGCCAGGGGACAAGATTCGCACCCAGGGACAAGATTCATTTCAAAGCGCCCCCTTTTCTTTTTTCAGCTCTTAAACCCATTTATTTTCATCAATAAAATAATATCAAAGCACATTTTGGCGCCCCTAATTAGCTGGTGCCTAGGGACATCTGCCGCCCCCTGCCCCCCTTCGCTACGCCTCTGTTGTAGTGTACCGTATTTTCGCGTTTATAAGACGCGTCTTATATATACAAAGTTTCACGTATCCCGCTGCCAGGGTGCGTCTTATGTAGAATATTTTGTACACAAATCATCGTTGCGGTCCTTCCTCAGACAATTCTTTGCTCCACCGGTACACTAAAAATGGTGAGGAAGCCTCGTTTACAGCCGACAGGTGATGGAACAATGGACACGTTGATTTCATGTACGATCAACGAAAGCAATTAGGAAACCACTGGATGTACATTGCTCCGTGCGTCAGACGGCCAGGCCGGGCGGTGTCTTTTGTAATTCTTGTTGACACAAATCGTCAAAACCCGCGTCTTGGATACGGATGCGTCTTTATAGTTATAGGTGCGTCTTATAGGCGCGAAGATACGGTCTATTTGTCTGTAGTACCTAGGAATTGCAGGTTGTTTTTTTGCAGTAGTACCTTGCCATTGTAGTCAGTTATGCGGTTGGACATAGCCTTGAAACCAAGGTTAGTTTATTGAAAAAACAAACAAACAAACAAAAAACAACCGGTGAAAAGACTTGTTGACCAAACGGACAAGAAAGCTAACCCCAACAGTGGCCTCTAATGCCCTCCTTATCTTTCAAAATACCTTTGTGTCTTTTGTTTGCATGAGTTTGTCTGTTCGTGTTTGCAAGACTTTGCGTCACGGCCCAAGCTGACTATTTACCCAGCAGCAGTTTGTCCTGCCTTAATCTTCTTAGTTGTAAACTTTCACGTGTTCACATTCCTTGTCGGCATTCCTGGCTGAAAACTTATAACGTGTTCACTAACATTCTTGACAGAGGCGTAAATGAGGAGGGGGGGAGGGGCGCGGGCAGGGACGTCCCTTGGGTAGGACAGTGGGCAGGGACGTCACTTGGGTAGGACAGTGGGGAGGGACGTCATTTGGGTAGGACAGTGGGCAGGGACGTCACTTGGGTAGGACAGTGGGCAGGGACGTCACTTGGGTAGGACAGTGGGCAGGGACGTCACTTGGGTAGGACAGTGGGCAGGGACGTCACTTGGGCAGGACAGTGGGCAGGGACGTCACTTGGGCAGGACAGTGGGCAGGGCTGCCGAATCAATAAACACAATTTTCGGACAATTATTCTCAATCTCCGCAACTGCTGCAGACAAGCCACATATTATTGAAAGTACGTTGTTGAAGCAATGACACTAAACAAACCAAATACCTGAACGACTATATTTCTAGGACTCTATGTGCTATGTCAAATATCAAATACGTATGTTTCTATGAATTTTTATGTCATTTGACCACGAGGCATAAGCCTATGTCTAAGCGTTAGCTCATTGTATGACATCCTCACCAATTTTCACTTCATTTATGAGTATCAAAGTTTAAAGCAAGCTTCAAACAATTTTTTTTTTTTTACAATATCTTATTATTTGACGGACATCTCCAAGTTCCTCCGGGTATTTACGGACGTCTACGGACATCTACGGACACGTCCTTATAGCTCATATTTTTCGGACTGTTTCTAGCTTTACAGAGGGTAGTTGAATCAGGTGACAATATATGGAGAATGGCAAATTTGACAAATTTCGCTCAAGTCAGCTTCGTACAATATCTAGGTTTAAAAACAAGATCATGATATCACCAGAACCGAGTGCCTCAAGAACAGGTTGCCGCCTAAAGAACAGGTTGCCGCCTAAAGAACAGGTTACTGCCACAAGAACAGGTTGCCGCCTAAACATCAAGTTTCCGCCTAAAGAACAGGTTGCTGCCATAAGAACAGGTTGCTGCCTAAAGAACAGGTTGCCGCCACAAGAACAAGTTTCCGCCATAAGAGCAGGTTGCCGCCATAAGAGCAGGTTACCGCCATAAGAGCAGGTTGCCGTCACAAGAGCAGGTTGCCGCCATCAGAGCAGAGTACAAGAGCACCAAATCAGTTATCCATAAGTTAAGTCGCGTATATTAAGGTTTGTGACGCTCTGAGCAGGTCACGTGATTTAGCAGCGTTCACCCCAGGAAAACAAAAAAGAAGGATGAATGTAAGCTCCTATTTCATGGCCATGATGAATGTAAGCTCCTATTTCATGTCCATGATGAATGTAAGCTCCTATTTCATGGCCATGATGAATGTAAGCTCCTATTTCATGGCCATGATGAATGTAAGCTCCTATTTCATGGCCATGATGAATGTAAGCTCCTATTTCATGGCCATGATGAATGTAAGCTCCTATTTCATTGCCATGATTTGAATTGGGGTTGAAATTAACTTCAAACGTTTTGTTTGCAATAGTAGTTGACTCTTCATACATTGTGTTCAAACATTTTCCTCAAGACTCTAGGGTCTCCCGCGGCCTAGGCGACGAAGCCAAAGATTTGTCAACATTTGAAGTTTTAAAATTCATAACTAAATATAACTTGCTCGAATCTCTCTCACAACCCTCTCAATAAGTCTACAATTATTTCTCACAACATGTGTATCTGTAGCTTCATTTAAGAAAAAATGCTGTATAAAATAGCTATGTGCCGTCTAATGCGATGAAACAGTCCATTGTTTCGGATCTTGCGATTTCGTCAGTTGAAAATGGTAAAGTGAAGAATGCTAAGGTGATGAAGTTTTTGAAATTTATGCATTTTTGAAGAACTAGAAGTAACGCTTTTGGCTGTAAAGACTTAATGTATCAATAAAAAGTAATTTTGATGTATTCTTTAAACTCTGATACTTCAAATTTATTTTTTTCTCTTCTTCTTCAAATATATATATATATATATATATATATATATATATATATTGATAATTTTTTTGATGCCTTATGATTAAATTTTCAAACAATCGATAATGTATATTATGATTAAGAATTGCTTGTTGCAGGACCGTGGTGTGAGAAGGGGGTGGGGTATTCCGATTGTGCCAGCAACCCTAGTGACTCCTCTGGTTCTTGGCCTATTGTTTACCTTTTTTTCATTGGGTTTGGTTTTAACTTGGACGCAATCTTTTTTCTTCGAACAGTCTTTCAACGTCTGGATAACAAGTGGGCACCCATTTCCGACCGCGGGTCTGTAGCTGCGATGCTACTTATGCTTTATACACGAGCGGCTCCTGCCAACCGTTCGAGAATATTTTCACGGCCTAAACTACTATCTATTATTAGCAGTCTCTCGCGTGGCAGTCTGTAATGGATAATGTTAATTATTTAATATTAAAACAACATCATTATTCGACTTTTAATCCCATTAAAAAAATTAATAAATAAAATTATTTTGGTCTACTGCGGTAGTGAACACGTCTCTCCATAAATCACCATAGCAACCACGCTACCCATAAACCATAACTCGGGGTGACAGGACTATTGGTCGGAGTTACCTGCGTGGTGACCAGCGCCCACTTTATCTCGGTCACTTTCAGGGCACCGCACAGAGGCGGTGTAAGAAATGTCCACTTGACCAACCCCCGGGGCCTGACAATAACTTCAGCCCCCCCTCTCCCTCAGCCCCCCCCCCCCCCCCCCCCCCGACCAGTGACGGACTGATGACAGCGATGTAGCCCCTGTAAGCCATTTCAACACGTCCATTAATCCTCGGACATCGTGATACAAACCTGGAGACAAGCCAAATAGCTGATCCCGTCTGGAGTCGAAAGTCATTGACTCGAAACACTTTGATCTGCGCCGTCCCTTTTAACCGAATTGCGATTATATATTATTTAGAAAAGCTTCCGAATGACGTAATTCTTTATCTTTTAAAGAAAAAAAAAAAGATAAAGAATTACGTCATTCTATTGGTGTGTCACACCGGAAAGACGTCATTAGAGAAAGACGCCATGTTTTCAAGGACATTATTTTTAGAATCTCCTCCCCCCCAAGGCCGCACGAGACCACAGCGGACACCGTTCAACGCGAGGACGAGACGAGAGGCAATTTGACGGATGACGTATTGAGTGAGAGAAAAAAAACAACCTCTAAGATAAGGGGAGCCTACTACGATACGGCCTACAGTCACAGAGATAAATATCCCAGCCGAAAAAGCCACCCATTTTCGTGGAGTGTTCTGAAGTGGAGATATAGAAGGTGTCTTCTGTACGGACAGATTTACGGCCGATGGTTTCAGTAATTTATGGATGCGTAGAGTGAACTGACCTTCGCCTTCAGTGTGTCTATTGTATAGGTTGACATAATTTATGCCTCTGACCTGCCTGCCCGCCCGCCCCAACCCACACCGGTGGTCAACATTGAAAAAAGCTGTACAGCTCCATTATGTGTATCAGTATCAGTCGTCTTGTACACAATTTTGATTCCTCTTAAAGTGTTTTTTTCTAAAAATTTTATTCTTATGCACAGCATCGGACGTAAGAAAAAAAAGTTATCTATAAAATGATTAAAAAAATATACACATTTTATGTCTTCTTTCAAATAGCACATTTAAGAAAGATTTTAATTTCTTACCAAATGGAAATGTCTTTTGCTAGGGTCCTAACCCCACGCCATACTCAAAGCTAATGGTCACTATTTGATCTATGGATCAAAGCTAATGGTCACAATTCGATCTATGGATCAAAGCTAATGGTCCCATTTTGATCTATGGGTCAAAGCTAATGGTCACAATTCGATGTATGGATCAAAGCTAATGGTCACAATTCGATCTATGGATCAAAGCTAATGGTCCCATTTCGATCTATGGGTCAAAGTTAATGGTCACAATTCGATGTATGGATCAAAGCTTAGGGTCAAATTCGATCTATGGATAAAAGCTAATGGTCACAATTCGATCTATGGATAAAAGCTAATGGTCACAATTCGATCTAAGGATCAAAGCTTAGGGTCAAATTCGATCGATGGATCAAAGCTAATGTTCACCATTCCGCTATTCGTTAATTAACAAATTTGATTTTACGGTCCCACTAAATAATACCAAAGATACTAGTGAAAGATCACATATCAATAGAGTGGAGACACTATTGGGACCCAGATCAATAGAGTAGAGACACTAATGGGACACAGGTCAACAGAGTGGAGACACTATTGGGACCCAGATCAATAGAATGGAGACACTAATGGGACACAGGTCAATAGAATGGAGACACTTATGGGACACAGGTCAAAAGAATGTAGACACTAATGGGACACAGATCAATAGAGTGGAGACACTATTTGGAAACAGATCAATAGAATGGCGACACCTTTTCCCCGTGCGTGAACACCCCCCCCCCCCCCCCCCCCCCCCGCATTAGTCTCCTAGCAGACAGTAACGTTTGTTGTGGGCGTGGTTAAATCTCTTTGATGTATCTTGTTTACCACCGACTTCCAATTACACATGGTTAGTAGGTCTACTAGTATCTTGTCGAAGGTTCTCGGCTGTATTAGAAAAGTAAGGGCGTTTCTAGACGCGTCGGTAGACCCACATATATAAGGGATTGACAGGCACAGAGGGAGACGGAGATTGATGGATATTTTAACTTCACGAGACGTGTATTATTCTTTGTGTACTTACATGTTTTTATTCGCATTGATCATTCGTCATTATTCATTTGCACATTGTACTGTGTTAACTGTGTACCGGTACAAGATCTAACTATACTGTAAGTTAATGATTTGTAACGATATTTCTTTTGTTTTGTAATTGAATTATTACTAAATTAAATCTTATTCATTGTAATTGGTACTGTTTGAGGTGTCGTATTATAATATTGTTATTGTATTTATCTATGGTATCGTCCTTTGTTAGGCACTGTTTGAACGAGCCATAAATTTAAAATAGGAGATTAATTTCTCACACGATAAGCCAGTACGTAACAACACATATCAATAGAGTGAAGACACTATTGGGACACAGATCAATAGAGTGAAGACACTATTGGGACACATAATGCAAAATTAAACCTTTTTTTTTAAAGTACAAGAAATGTCCACGACTCCGACTAGTTACTCCGAAACGACGCGTGCCACCCGACAAGCCCTTGTCTTGCAGCGTGAACTAGTTTAATGTCGTGGAAATATCAAAACCCGAAACTCTTTACTCCCCATTTTAGTTACAAAATGCAGACACACTCGCCTCAAATCTAAAATGAAACTCTAAAATGATGTTAAACTAACAACACCACCAAAATATTTTTTCCCCATCCTTTTAAGCTATATGCTTACATTATTCTTCTTAATCTTTTTAACAATGGTATTCGAATATGCACCGAAGCCTCCAAAGTTCCACCCTGGAATGATTTGTTCCAATAAGTGTGTGTTTTTTTTATTATTGTGTTTTGCAATACCCGTACTTGATGTCTTACCGAGCGCATTTGGTGTAGAGATGTTTTGTGTAGCTGTCGCTTTGTGGTCTTGGATTGGTTACGTTTTGGGGTATTAGAGATGACGGTTTTCGTCGTTAGGGGTTTGGAAGTTAGTATGCAGGGTGGGAGCGAAAGGAAGAAGGTACGGGGAGTATTGATGAAATAACGAGCCATATGGAATATCGGTAATGAGTCCATGTGCCAAGTTTCAGCTCGACCAGTAGACGAGAAGTGGGTCTTGCCAGGCACAAACAAAAGTGAACTTTTAATATAAAGGATAAAAAAATACAAGCACTACAGATTGAAAAAATAAAATAAAAAAACAAAAACATAGACAAACAAAAACACTTTTTTAAAAAAAAGAGGAGGGTGGGTCGGAGTTGGGGGTAACCCATCAAATGCCAGCGCTGCAAGACTTATGGCCGCAAGACTAAAGGGTGATTATCCATCAATGGGAGATATTCGGTCTTTGGCTTTTTCCTATGTCAACAACGAAGATTGCGAGGGCAAACCTCATAAAATGGTATTAACGGATGGATTATGTCAGGAGGCGAGACCCGTCCCCCCCCCCACCCCCCGACTGACCGTTACACGAGCGGCTCCCCGCCATCCATCAGATTTAGCAACGGTTCGAGAATATTTTAACGGCTCTCTTGGGCCAAAATCGCTTCCATTTTCTGATTTAATGAAGTGACCTTTGACCCTACGCGAACTTTCATTGTTTTGTTTTTTAAATTATTATTTTTGTGTGCGTGTGTGTGTGGAAAGGGTTGGGTTTGTGTGTGTTTGTGTAAGTTTTAAAAACACTTTGATGTAGAGAGTGTATGGAGAGGCATTCCGTCGGTGTGTTCATTGTCCGACACGACATCTCTGTTTAATTCATAACGTATGTTGAGCGCGTGTTAACATAAAGTGGAAGTAGTTGAACACGGTCATGACCGGAGCATACACACTCGACACACACAGGGTTTGGTTGTTTACACGCTGTAGACATTTATCTGGGGGGGGGGGGGTTCAAAGGGTCAAAACGAACTTTCTCATCTTTTATCGTAAGTATAATCTTTTTTCCCCCCTTCCCAAAATGAATCTGGAGTTTGTCCCGAGAATCCTTTCCCGCCTCCAAATAAACACACACAGGGTTTGGTTGTTTTCACGCTGTAGACATTTATCTGGGGGGGGGGGGTTCAAAGGGTCAAAACGAACTTTCTCATCTTTTATCGTAAGTATAATCTTTTTTCCCCCCTTCCCAAAATGAATCTGGAGTTTGTCCCGAGAATACTTTCCCGACTCCAAATAATTACTGAATAAAAATTGCCGAAAAAAAATCTGGGCGACGCTCAAGGTATACTTAAATTGGTATGGATATTTGAAGGAGGGAAAAAACAACAGCACCAACATATTTTAAAATACAGAAAATTAAATCAATGCAGGTAAAGTATCCCAGATTGTATTTTTTAAAATTTATTTATTTCGCGGGCTCCAAACAGGCAGACCCAGGCATATCGGGGGATGTCTTGCGTGAAATCAAAGGCCAGATTTCTGTCCATTCTGTGAACCTCTTGTTTATGTTTTCATCATTAGTGGAATCGCAGTGTTTGTTTTGGCTTAGTGACTTCAAAAAAAAAGTTGTCGGGTATTCTTACCTTGAAGGCTTCAAAATTTCCTCCCTCGGGTTTAAGGAAGAAACCTAAGAATCGTGGTGATCTCCCTTTCAGCGCTGTCTGTCTCTCAGGGATCACGCCCAATTTTATTTTTTTTTGACGAGCTGATATAAGATTCGTTTGCTAGAGTTTGAATTAGACTTTTCAGCCACATGCTCTGTTGAGGTTTAAGATTGAGGGGAGGGGGTGGGGGCGGGAGGAGATGAAGAGGGCGAGCTTTAACTGATATTACAAAAACGTTTGGTTAAGCTGGCAATAAAGAGCTTGATTTGGCATAAAGGGCGTACACAAATATTTTGTGACGTTATTCTTTAATAATAAATAAATAAATAAATAAAAAAAAAAAATTACACTCCGCCTAAACAAAAGCAATGTTTACCTAGTCAAAAAGTAATGTTTACCTAGTCAAAAAGTAATGTTTACCTAGTCAAAAAGTAATGTTTACCTAGTCAAAAAGTAATGTTTACCTAGTCAAAAAGTAATGTTTACCTAGTCAAAAAGTAATGTTTACCTAGTCAAAAAGTAATGTTTACCTAGTCAAAAAGTAATGTTTACCTAGTCAAAAAGTAATGTTTACCTAGTCAAAAAGTAATGTTTACCTAGTCAAAAAGTAATGTTTACCTAGACAAGGGTAATGTTTACCTAGTCAAAAAGTAATGTTTACCTAGTCAAAAAGTAATGTTTACCTAGTCAAAAAGTAATGTTTACCTAGACAAGGGTAATGTTTACCTAGTCAAAAATTAATGTTTACCTAGACAAAGGTAATGTTTACCTAGTCAAAAAGTAATGTTTACCTAGTCAAAAATTAATGTTTACCTAGACAAAGGTAATGTTTACCTAAACAAAAGTAACTTTTACCTAGACAAAGGTAATGTTTACCTAAACAAAAGTAACTTTTACCTAGATAAAGGTAATGTTTACCTAAACAAAAGTAACTTTTACCTAAACAAAGGTGATGTTTACCTAAACAAAAGTAACTTTTACCTAAACAAAGGTGATGTTTACCTAAACAAAAGTAACTTTTACCTTAACAAAGGTGATGTTTACCTAAACAAAAGTAACTTTTACCTAAACAAAGGTAATGTTTACCTAAACAAAAGTAATGTTTTCGATTTAATAAAAAATTAAACATTACAAGGAAATGGCTCAAAACAAGACCGTACGAGACGCGTCGCTAACAAAGCCATGGATGTGGTATGCCTTAGCAATCTTAGCTCTTGATGTAAAGCCCACAGCTGGCCGGTGGTCTCCCCTAATAGAGATTTTTTATTTGGGGGGGGGGGGTCGGGAGGAGTGGATGTATTGGCCCATTATTTAAAGAAAAAAAATGTTTTGATTTACTGCAGGTTGGGGATGTTTACCTAGTCAAAAAGTAATGTTTACCTAGTCAAAAAGTAATGTTTACCTAGTCAAAAAGTAATGTTTACCTAGTCAAAAAGTAATGTTTACCTAGTCAAAAAGTAATGTTTACCTAGTCAAAAGGTAATGTTTACCTAGTCAAAAAGTAATGTTTACCTATTCAAAAAGTAATGTTTACCTAGTCAAAAAGTAATGTTTACCTAGTCAAAAAGTAATGTTTACCTAGTCAAAAAGTAATGTTTACCTAGTCAAAAAGTAATGTTTACCTAGTCAAAAAGCAATGTTTACCTAGTCAAAAAGTAATGTTTACCTAGTCAAAAAGTAATGTTTACCTAGTCAAAAAGTAATGTTTACCTAGTCAAAAAGTAATGTTTACCTAGTCAAAAGTAATGTTTACCTAGTCAAAAAGTAATGTTTACCTAGTCAAAAAGTAATGTTTACCTAGTCAAAAAGTAATGTTTACCTAGTCAAAAAGTAATGTTTACCTAGTCAAAAGTAATGTTTACCTAGTCAAAAAGTAATGTTTACCTAGTCAAAAAGTAATGTTTACCTAGTCAAAAAGTAATGTTTACCTAGTCAAAAAGTAATGTTTACCTAGTCAAAAAGTAATGTTTACCTAGTCAAAAAGTAATGTTTACCTAGTCAAAAAGTAATGTTTACCTAGTCAAAAATTAATGTTTACCTAGACAAAGGTAATGTTTACCTAAACAAAAGTAACTTTTACCTAGACAAAGGTAATGTTTACCTAAACAAAAGTAACTTTTACCTAGATAAAGGTAATGTTTACCTAAACAAAAGTAACTTTTACCTAAACAAAGGTGATGTTTACCTAAACAAAAGTAACTTTTACCTAAACAAAGGTGATGTTTACCTAAACAAAAGTAACTTTTACCTTAACAAAGGTGATGTTTACCTAAACAAAAGTAACTTTTACCTAAACAAAGGTAATGTTTACCTAAACAAAAGTAATGTTTTCGATTTAATAAAAAATTAAACATTACAAGGAAATGGCTCAAAACAAGACCGTACGAGACGCGTCGCTAACAAAGCCATGGATGTGGTATGCCTTAGCAATCTTAGCTCTTGATGTAAAGCCCCCAGCGGGCCGGTGGTCTCCCCTAATAGGGATTTTTTATTTGGGGGGGGGGGGTCGGGAGGAGTGGATGTATTGGCCCATTATTTAAAGAAAAAAAATCTTTTGATTTACTGCAGGTTGGGGCAGCGTGACATGCCTTTAAAGTAAACATGCTCAGTACACAGACCCCCCCGCCCCCCCACCCCCCCTTAGCCCTCCCTTTGGCGTTATATGGGCGGAAACACGATGCCAGGGCCACAATTAACGGCGCCCCCTCAGTGCATCCGTTGCTGATAACCAGGGACGGCTGTAAATGTTGACGCGCGTCGAGACACGGGTGCTGAGATGGAAGGTGGGGTACGGCATATCAAGTTATAAAATTATCTATGTATGATGACCCGTGGACCTGTCCTACAGCTCGATAATTGGGCCCATAAATAGGATCGCGAGGTCGCGTTATAACGGCGCTTCATACGCGAATGAATTCACCAAATGTCGGGCAACTTGCCAGAATAGCGTCATAACTTATAGCGGGGCCGAAATATCGAACACGTTTAGTGCGAAAAAATGTGGAGAGGGATGGATCTACAGCAGCTGGGCATCCAAGCATGGAAAGGAAAAGCATCCGTTAGGTCTGAGTGGAAGGATGTAGTGGGGCAGGCCAAAGTCACAGATTCGCTGTGGCGCCACAGGGATGGGTGGATGGAAGGTCTGAGTGGAAGAATGTGGTGGGGCAGGCCAAAGCCCCTAAATGGGCTGTAGCGCCACAGGGATGGGTGGATGGATGGTCTGAGTGGAAGAATATGGTCAGTCAGGGCAAAGTCACAGATGGGCTGTGGCGCCACAGGGATGTGGCGATGGATGGTCTGAGTGGAAGAATGTGTGCTTGAGAAATACTTAAGATCGCTTGAGTTTAGATGTCTTGAGTTTAGATTGTTCTAATTTAAAAATGTTGTTTTTCTAAGTATATTTATTAATACTGCTAAATATGTATAAGCAAAAAGTAATCAAAAAAAATTTTCTATTAATTAGAATCCATACTAGTATCTTATCTTTCTCATCTTATCTCATCTTATCAGACCAGCACCACTATCATACAGCACAACTATCATACAGCACGACCAGTATCATACAGCACCACTATCCTACCGCACCAATATGAAACACGATTTGAAGTTATTGTTAAAATTTAAGTTGAAAGTGTAGTAGCCCAGGCAACACTGTGCTAGATATGATGTTATATCACATGACGTCTGGGCGCTAAACTGACGGTCACGTCATTTAAAGCCACTTAGGATGATGGACGTTGTGCGCTATTCCATTTTGCAACAGTTGAAACAAAAAACAACAACAACACATTAGAACAACATTTAATACATTCATTTTTAAATCAAATTTTTAGCGCACAGGAACGAGCGCCGTAGAACTGAATCTGCTGTAAAATGAACCGTCGTAAAGTGAACCGTCGTAAAATGAACCGTCGTAAAGTGAACCGTCGTAAAGTGAACCGACGTAAAAGGAACCAACGTAAAATGAAACATCGTAAAGTGAACCGTCGTAAAAAGAACGGTCTTAAAGTGGACCGTCGTATAATAAACTGACATAAAATGAACTGACGTAATATGAACCATCGTAAAATGAACCATCATAAAATGAACCATCGTAAAATGAACCATCGTAAAATGAACCATCATATAATGAACCATCGTAAAATGAACCATCGTAAAATGAACCATCATATAATGAACCATCGTAAAATGAACCATCATATAATGAACCATCATATAATGAACCATCGTAAAATGAACCATCGTAAAATGAACCATCGTAAAATGAACCATCGTAAAATGAACCATCGTAAAATGAACCATCATATAATGAACCATCGTAAAATGAACCATCATATAATGAACCATCGTAAAATGAACCATCATATAATGAACCATCGTAAAATGAACCATCGTAAAATGAACCATCGTAAAATGAACCATCGTAAAATGAACCATCGTAAAATGAACCATCGTAAAATGAACCATCGTAAAATGAACCATCGTAAAATGAACCATCGTAAAATGAACCATCGTAAAATGAACCATCGTAAAATGAACCATCGTAAAATGAACCATCGTAAAATGAACCATCGTAAAATGAACCATCGTAAAATGAACCATCGTAAAATGAACCATCGTAAAATGAACCATCGTAAAATGAACCATCGTAAAATGAACCATCGTAAAATGAACCATCGTAAAATGAACCATCGTAAAATGAACCATCGTAAAATGAACCATCGTAAAATGAACCATCGTAAAATGAACCATCGTAAAATGAACCATCGTAAAATGAACCATCGTAAAATGAACCATCGTAAAATGAACCATCGTAAAATGAACCATCGTAAAATGAACCATCGTAAAATGAACCATCGTAAAATGAACCATCGTAAAATGAACCATCGTAAAATGAACCATCGTAAAATGAACCATCGTAAAATGAACCATCGTAAAATGAACCATCGTAAAATGAACCATCGTAAAATGAACCATCGTAAAATGAACCATCGTAAAATGAACCATCGTAAAATGAACCATCGTAAAATGAACCATCGTAAAATGAACCATCGTAAAATGAACCATCGTAAAATGAACCATCGTAAAATGAACCATCGTAAAATGAACCATCGTAAAATGAACCATCGTAAAATGAACCATCGTAAAATGAACCATCGTAAAATGAACCATCGTAAAATGAACCATCGTAAAATGAACCATCGTAAAATGAACCATCGTAAAATGAACCATCGTAAAATGAACCATCGTAAAATGAACCATCGTTAAATGAACCATCGTTAAATGAACCATCGTCTTAAAATGAAGCCAACCGTCGTAAAAGTGAGAAGCTGCTGTATTTATTTTATTTAGCTATCTTAACAGTATCCTGGAAGTACTGTGTGTGTTGGGGGGGGGGGGAAGGGGGGCCCTAGATTTAATTCAAGTAAATTAATTCCTGTGATAAAGGCATTCCTGGTTGCACTCCCCTTGATTCCAATGTTCTGCGGTTGTTATCTTCTCTTCAGTGCACAAAGTGTTCGATGAAATTTGTCTGTTGCTTATAATCTACCGCGAAACTACAACACCAAATTCTGTTGGGAGATTGGAAAACAAAAGGCTCAGTCGGTGAGCTGACTTTAGCGCATGCGTAAATATTCCTTTCAAATACTGGGTGTCTTAAGTTCTTAAGCCATCAACATAACACTGAGTCCTGGCCAGTCCTGGGTTGTTCTTCTTCCCCCCCCCCTCCGCTGTCTGGGAAGGTGTATGATTGTGGGTCATAGTGTGTGTGTGTTTTTAGGAGAGTTTTCGAGATGTTAAATCTTTAATCTCTTCTGTTTGGCTTTCTTCTTGTGTCTGGAAAAAGAAACGGGAATTTTTAATCCATATGAGAAATATTTCCTGTGAATTTTCGTTGTGATTTCGTTGTGTGTGTGTGTGTGCGTGTGGGTGCGTGTGTGTGTGTGTCTTTCTGGACATTCTTTATTTTTTCAGTCAAGTACTCCTATTAGCATAAAATTCATCGGGGCACCCTCGATGACATTGGCATTGACGGACCTGAAGTGAGTACTTCTCATTGTCATACATTCATGGAGGTACTTTGAACATCAACATTCTATAACACACCACCATGCCATGCTTCATATCTCTAAATCAACAGGAAAAATAAAATAATTTCTTCTATTTTCATGTGGTTAAATTTAATGTCTATAGTTCCCCCGTAATGTAATAAACTATCGTCACCCACCCCAATCTGTCCATCTTCTCGCGACATGTATCTCCTCATCCATACCCCCCTCGCCCCCCTCTCCCTGCACTGCCTACAGATTTCACAGCATGGTAGTACACGTGTCTTGATGAGAACTTATGTCTTGTGTCACTCACGCAGCATCCGGCCCCAGATGTTACGAGGCCGATATCACACCACCAATATGTGCTCAGCAAGGAAGATCCAATCAGATCCCGTGTACCAATATATGCTCAGCAAGGAAGATCCAATCAGATCCCGTGTACATTACATTAACATGTTAGTCGCATCAGGAGCATCCAAGATTTCTGTAGACAATGTTTGTTAAAGTTGTTATGTGATGCCTGTGCGATATGTGATTTATTCGATTATACGAAAGGGTTATGGGTGTAAAGACCTTAATGTGATGAGATGGCTAAATAAAAAAGGTATGCGCGCACCTGATGCGCAGTGGGGTTCGAATTAATGGCCGGTGGGGGAAATAAGATAACAACATTAACATCACATCGACCATGTTATCATCAGGAAAGAAGAGCTGCCAGGACTTGCGTGTGACCACGCCTTTGGGTGTGTGTGTGTGGCTCATGTACGACCACGCCTTTGTGGGTGTTTCTCATGTGTGACCACGCCTTTGTGTGTGTCTGTGACTCATGTGTGACCACGCCTTTGTGTGTGTGGCTCTTGTGTGACCACGCCTTTGTGGGTGTGGCTCATGTGTGACCACGCCTTTGTGTGTGTGGCACAGACTGCTGGACAGCCAATTGCGTTGTTTCCACTACGCTCAACTTTCGCATACAACCCAAGAGACGCCCACAGGGGAAGTACACGCCCCCACCAAAAAATAAATTAAAAATTCTATACAGCACAACGCTCAGGAAATCGTGTGTGGATAATCTGGAAGAGCGTCTGAAATCCAAATTTCTGGATAATCTTAACAAAATAGCTATGGCTAATTTACGCTCGATGGAAAATAAACAAACTCTAAAAATAAAGTTTTTCTATAAATAGTTTATAAGATGTATTATTGAGCAATCTGGGGGGGGGGGGGGGGGGGGAAAAATTAAAAAAAAGCATACACGTAACGCTCTTCATACTATAGCAATCCTAAATTTTGCCTCTTCTCTCTCTCAAATTAATTTTAATTTTATTTCGCAATATTAACAACGCGCTAAAAGACATACTATAAAAACAACGGATGTTTGGGTTTTCCAGATTAATCTGATTATGGTGTAATTCTTTGATCATGATTTTTTTTTTTATAACTTTCAAACACAACAAAACAAACAAATGTGCTTAAAAATAGTTCCTAAGTTTGAAATGTATAATTGTAATACTTAACTTTTACTAAAATAAAAGCAAATATAAAATATTTTTTGCGCATTTAAATTTATTCGATTTCCCGTAAAATGATAGAAAATAACTATGATTTTTTAAAGAATCCGAACGTACTTAAATTTTATCGGTTCTTTGGCGTCATTTCAGCATGGCTCATTCTTATAGATATATATATGACCCACCTGTTTTTACACTCATATTTATTTCACCAACAATTTTCGAAAAACTTAAGAAAATAGTATGCACCAAACGCACTTGCGATTAAAAGAATCTTATTGGGGGCAGTTATCGGGGAATTTTATTTCGTGAAATCACGTCATCAAGATATTTCCTACACCATGCCTTCGAAAAAACTAATTATTGAGGGGGGTGGGTGGGTGGGGTGGTGTTGGGTGGTGTGGCTGAAGTTTTGAAAGAATGTGTTGTCCTCAGCAATGAGTCTATGTGCCAAGTTTCAGCTCGATAGGTTGACGGAAGTGGGTCAATTAGCCATCCGAATAGTATTATTTAATTATATAAGAACTGGTACACAATGGAAACAAACTGACATAAATAAAATCTTTGAATTCGTTGATAATCAACTAATTGGGTTATTATTAGTTCTGAATCCTACATAAGTTCTAACAAGGCAAACAGGTGATTCATTGTTATAAGGGTTTCAGTACAAAAATCAAATAACAAAATAAATCAATTTCCATCTGTTATCAAGTAGTTTTATTGCTTGTCTTCTGTGCATTTCAATTCTAGTTACAATTCAAGTATATTAAAATGTCGATATCAAATAAACAAAACAAAAAATGCAAAATTTAAACTTATGAATTCATACACATATTGTTCTCGCACATTATAATATAATTCACATATACAATTCTCTCACACGATAAAATTGTTCTCTCACAGAATACACATTGTTATCCCACACAAAACACACTGTTATCTCACAGTCACACACTACACATTGTTCTCTCACACAATACACATTGTTCTCTCACACAATGCACAGTGCTCTCTCACACAGTACGGTACGTACAGTCATACTATATACAGTATATACAATGTTGCAACAACCCACCTCTGGCCGCCCTGTCTCTCTACCTATCACTCTCCTAAAATATGTTCAATGTTAGTTTTAAATTTAGGAGCTTCATCTAGAGCTCAGTCGAAATTTAATCTAAATCTGGGGGAAGTACACTAAAACAATATAAGTTGGCTCCTCACAGAAACATACGAAATAAGATCCATACAGAAACATATGCAATAAGTTACACACAGAAACATATGAAATAAGTTCCATACAGAAACATGTGAAATAGGTTTCATACAGTAGCATATGAAATTAATTCTATACAGAAACATATGAAATAACTTCCATAGCGAATCATATGAAATACGTTTCACACAGAAATATATGAAATAAGTTCCATATAGAAACATATGAATGAGGTTCCATACAGAAACATATGAAAATTAATTCCATACCGAAACAGCAGAAATATGTTACACATAGAAACAAAAGAAATAATTTACACACAGAAACATATGAAATAAGCTCCATATAGAGACATATGAAATACGTTTCACTCAGAAACATATGAAATGAACATTTCAGTGTCAGCTTGTTTACGCCTGCTTGGTATATTAATTAATGTATTCACTTCTTTCCAGTATTATGATAACTTCCTCAACGTTACATTGAGGTTACATTAAATACTGAGAGAGTCATGTAAACAAAGACTTTATCCCGGTCCCCTTAGATATCACATTCATTAATTTGTTTCACACAAAGACCACACAATGTCACACTATGTCACACTATGTCGCACAATGTCACACTATTTCACACAATGTCACACCATTTTCCAGTTGTCGATGCATGTATATACAGAGCGAAGCCAATGGGAGGCATTAGAAACACTGAATGGCAGACACCATACAGCCTGGTATGATAGTACAGGCATGATCCAGACTGTTATTTCATAACAGACAGCCTACAGACTGGTATCTTATAGCCAACATCTGACGGTCAGACGGCCGTTGCATGTGTCCTGAGCAGCAGCCGTAACCGCACAGACAACAGACCCATGCTCTGCTTCTGCTTGGCCCAGTCTGCTTGGCACAGTTAATTAAATCACTCTCTTAACTCACCCCCCTAGCCAACACGCGTGACCTTCGACCTCTCTTATTACAAGTGGTATGATTATGCTACAAAGTATAAAGGGCAGCGATTATGTCATGACGTCATGTCCTCGCACGGTTGCTGAGCATTCCAGCAACTACATCCATATTCACCGACCCCCCCCCCTTTTTTTTTTCTCATCACCCACGTGACATTGATTATCATCGCCAGTCCAATCCTTGCGGTCAGCATTCAGAAACCAACCATTGTGATGACGTGTTCTCGTGGCATTCCATGTGTGCAGGCTGAAAGATGACGTTGATCCAACCTTAAGTACAACAAAATGTTTATTCATGTCATTTTTTGTGCTCATCATAATCAATAACATATAAACCATGCATACCACATAATTATTGGAGAATGGGTTGAAAGTTTCGTTGATTCTATAGAAGGTTGTCAAGGTTGTCACCGAAGTATTGCCACCGGCTGCTACAAACAGCCCGCCAAGTACATTACTATACAAACTGGTCTTATGGGTCACTGCAGACATTGCCTCTTATTCCTTCAGCGTACAAGGATAAAATCATCCGATGAAATTTTTCAGATGAAATTATCAGATGAAATGTTTGTGAATTAAAATTGTCTAAATGATAAACCTACTTCAGATCATTGCACCGAAAGAATGAATTAATGTATCGCGTGTGTGTGTGTGTGTGTGTGTGTGTGTGTGTGTGTGTGTGTTGGGGGGGGGGAGCAGAATCATGATACTGGTAATCAAAAGTCTAACGTTCATAGTTACAGCGTCATGAGATGTGTGATTTGACATCATTATTGCTTGTGAATAGGGCTGGGCGGTCTTAAAGTTTTGAGATCCCTTGTGCATAAATAGATTTAGAAACACTGTACAAAAAAAGTACATTGAATAGAATATTACGCTGGCACAGCATCGTGTAGCTATGTAGCTCGTATACAACAATTATTTTTGTGATTTTTGCTCTACACAACAATGTCTTTCGGCTTATACTCCATGGCGAGGTATTCTTCATCGTTGTCGATAGTGTAGCTACCGGAAGTCGTGGTGGACCGCTGGTCATCGCCGTCTTCCGTTGTGGCGATGCTCTCGTTGGTCCAGTCACGCGAGAGCATCGTCAGGTGGTCAGTCACCTTGAACTGGCCATTTGTTTGGTATTTATTGACGTCGCTGCCCGGCAGCAGCTGCAGCAGCGAGGGCTGCGACGTGTGAACGTCTCTGTGGGCCACGGATTCCCGAGGGGGGACCACTGGGGCGGGGGACTGAAGTCGCGGGGAAAGGAGACCGGAGCTGATCTTTGAGTTTGAAGAGCTCCTTTGATTCTGTAAAGAGTTGTCTCTGAGCGTGTTGATGTTGTTGTGGAAATCCGCCCAGCTGTCTTGTGTTCCGGGGCCAGAGACGTGCGCGGGTGCTCTGGAAACAGTTGATTCTCCACGAGGCGCGGAGTTCGGGAGGGAGAAAGGACTTTGTGCTCTGTAGCTGGACTGCTGTTGTACCACGCGGTCCCTGGGTGACGTCATGTGCACGTACGGCTGCTGAGCGGGGGCCCGGGGATAGCCCTTCCATTCGGTTTGAGACTCCCTCGGCATCGGGCTGGGGATGTTGTCCTCGGGGCTGTAAAGCGGCAGGCGAGGGTTGCAGAGGTTCTGAAACGGTTGGTGTGAAGGGGCAGCGGCCGCCGTTTGGAAGGTCACCAGCTTCGGCGAGTCCCGTCCGTGGTTCTCCATGCAGATGGGGGAAGCGAGCCCACCCCGCGGGTTGGTTTTGATCTGGGTGTGTCCGGCGAAGCTGTTGTAACCGGTGTGGTCAGTTCGGACGTTGCTGTTGTCCCTCGGCACGGGGATGTTCATTTCGCTGAGCTGCGACTGCTGCGCCCGTGCCCCGACATTCCCAGTTGCGGGGCCCCCCAATGTCGTCTGCTGGGGTCCGACGAACGGCTGGGTAAGGTCATTTCCGTTGGTGAGTGCGGCGGTCTGAGACCGGATGCTGTTACGAAACCGCTCCATGTCCTTGAAGGTGACGTGTTTCCTGGAGCTGCATCGCACGGGGTCCTTGACGCTTGATTTGAGACTCGCGTTGGGGCAGAAGGTGCTCGTGTTGGAATGAAAGCTTCCGTTGTGTCCCCGGGACTCGTCTGCAAGAGAGGAATTGACATGTTATTAATATCTTCAAGATAACGAAATGTTAACATTCATAAAGGTGCTATAATCGGGGTCTTTAATTAAGTGAAGTGTTAACATTAGGGTATTTGCAACCGCTTTTCGACCAGCCTTTTCTTTGTCATTTAGTTTCTCAGAACTAAAATTCTGCGGCACAAGTTTATTCCCCTTGCACGCCCATTTTGAAACAGCGAATGAGTAAACAATCATATTTATAATGTCTATTGTAAGTTTATAATGTCTGTTAAAAGTTTATAATGTCTATTATAAGTTGATAATGTCTGTTAAAAGTTTATAATGTCTATTATAAGTTGATAATGTCTGTTAAAAGTTTATAATGTCTATTATAAGTTGATAATGTCTGTTAAAAGTTTATAATGTCTATTATAAGTTTATAATGTCTGTTAAAAGTTTATAATGTCTATTATAAGTTTATAATGTCTATTATAAGTTGATAATGTCTGTTAAAAGTTTATAATGTCTATTATAAGTTTATAATGTCTGTTAAAAGTTTATAATGTCTATTATAAGTTTATAATGTCTGTTAAAAGTTTATAATGTCTATTATAAGTTTATAATGTCTGTTAAAAGTTTATAATGTCTATTATAAGTTTATAATGTCTATTATAAGTTTATTATGTCTATTATAAGTTTATAGCACTATTTAAAAGTTTGTGTGAGCTTACTTTTCAGGAATAATGCCACCCGCCCCCCCCCCCTTTCCACCCCCAATACTTTTTAAAATTTATCAATTGTTATTCTTTTCCATAAATATTCCATAAAAAGATGGTTGAACCATTGACGTAGGAAAGATTGGGGTGAAAAAAAGGGGCGGGGGTGTCCGAACTGGGTGGCATATTTTATATATATTAATGGGCTGCATTTTCGACCAACTGCATTTTTTTAACGTGTAATTTGTTTTGGGGGGGGGGGTGGGTGGGGTGATAAAAAATCTTAGCCAATCTAGGTGCACTAAACCTAGCTACGTCACTGGGTTGCACCCATGTGAATCTTTTGCGGCAAACTCGAGTGACAACCGCTGTTCCTATTGACCTATCTCATGACCTAACACGTCCCGAGGTGCACAGAATCATCTGTTTCTTTACCGGACACGTATCTCGCGCCCCGTGTTTATTTCATTTTGCAGCCCTCGCTCGCCCATCACGTTGTGCTAACCTCTGCATGACAATCAAACGGGGAAAAACAACCGCATGTTATAACGGTGTTTGAACTTTGAACCCGATTTGGAGGGGGGGGGTGTTGAGTGTGTGTAAGGGGGGGGGGGCGGGGGCCTTAAATGTCCAAGGGAAAAACCAAACGGTCAGAGAATACTTCAAT